>CM076583.1:169009505-169257744 GCA_034641835.2 Pinus albicaulis | reverse complement strand
GGTCAGTCACACCTATTCATACACAGGTCAGGTTATTATAGGTTGAAACAACTATTTATACCCTATATATACTATGCAGAATAGAGTGAAGTACAGTTCGGATTATCTAAGATTTTAAAACATGCATTGCAGGTATAAGGTTTATAATTTGGGATGGAATAGACAACAAATAAATATGTATTCACATCAAAGTAAAGGAAACACTTTATATCACCGTACCAGGTTTGCAATAAAGAAAAGAAGGAAGTTGAGACTTATTCTGCGAAGGGAAAAGTCTACAATACAATTCTGAAGAAATAAGGAGGCCGAGACCTCAGTGAAAGAAAAGAGTTTATCATCCATGTGTATCATAGTGCAAAAGAAGGAGAAGACATAACGTAGAGAATGAGTATCGTTGATCAAAGATAGAAGTATGATATATCTAGTTTGGGACAGCAACATATGTCTGAAAAAGGTAAAAATTAATAAAAAAGTAATCACAGTAATAAGAAGGGATCTCAGAGTAAAGCATATTAAAAACCGAGAAGGAGCTATGAGGAGACTAAGAAGAAGTACATTAATCAAGGATATTTGACAAGGGATCAAGCTTCCCTTGTGCAAGTGTAGAATGGTGCAGAAATGAATGTTATCGTAAGGAGCCAAAGAAGAGCAGGTAACAAGGGTGTTGGAGGCATACTAAGGTCAAGGGTTTGGGTCATGGTCATGGTACTTGTCATCTGAAAGTCTATAAGAATAATTACTTGTAGGTTTTCCTCTCCAAGAGGGAGAGGTTTTGGCCCTGGCTTGAATAGCCTAAATTTGTGTCTCTTGTGTTTTGATAATTAACTGGATGAAAGACTTAATAATCTAACGAAAGAGAAGACATAAGTAAGAAGAGTAATCTCACAAGTAATTATCAAAGTAGAGAACTGAATTACACTCTTCCCTACCTAATTCTAAACATGGTATCAGAGCTAAGGTGCTGAATACAAGGGCTACTTGACAAGGAGACACTCAAGGATTAAAGATCAAGAATCCATTTCTCTAGAAAGCATCAAAGTCAAGGTCAAAGTTTGCATTGGAAAGTCAAATCAGTTTACAAGGAAGACTCTCAACCCATTTCAAGAAGACCTCCAATTTCATTCAAAGGATTCACTCATGAAGGAGATAATCTTTTCCATCAAACATTTATGACATTGAAGACATTGTTGGAAGATACATCATCAAGCACCATCCAATAATATCCAACACCTTTGAAGACATCATCATTCTAAAGACATCCTTCATCATTTAGGATCCAAGGTCACCTGCTTTGAAGAATTCAATCTAAGGAGTCCATGCCATCATCATCATCAAGTAAGCTGATAGAAGGAAGAAATCAATCTACACAAGTAAGTATTCCTATGACCTCTTTTGAATCTGTTAAAATGGCTTATTGCAAAGAGAGCAAAAAAATGGTTGGGTCATCAAAATTTAGTGCATGGAAGAAGAGGACATATTTGAATCTTACCAAAGATGAAGTTATGGGCTACATCAAAGGATCTATAAGTCAACCCTCAAAATAAGATGCTCCAGCTCATGCCAAGTACATGAAAATAGAAATCAGAGCCCAGAGGATTCTCATAGAATCCATTAAGGACTCACTCATACCCTATGTATCAAAACTAGAAATTGCGAAAGAAATATATGAGAAATTGGTGGAGCTATTCTCCGTGAGTACTGCAGGAGAAGTAATCTCTCTGAGACAATAACTATACAAGATGAAATTTTCAAGAAAGAAAGGAATCACTACATATTTTATGAGGATTTCTCAAATACGAGACCAGCTGCAGGAATTGGGAGGAGTAACGTCTAATAGTGAGATGACTACAGTGGTGTTGAATGCTCTACTGGAAGAATCGGGAAACTTCACTTCAAGCTTATACGGGAAGAAAGAAGGAACACCATTCCAATATCTATGATCTCTATGTAAAATAGAGGAAATGAGATTGAAAGCCAAAGCTGATACAGGATCAAGTGAATGGAATCAATCCTTTGCAGTCATGTCCAGGAAGAAAGGAAGATTCAATAGATTTGGTCCTTAGAATAAAAGAAGAAATATGGACAAAGTACGATGCTTTGGATATAATGAATTTGGGCATTATAAAAGGGATTGTCCTAAATCTGGAAAGGACAAGAGGAAAAAGGAAGAAGCCTGTGTCATAGATGCAAGATAATAACTTGATGTAAAAAAATCTAAGAAAGAAGAAGCAAAAGATCTCTATTATGATTGAGATCGTATTCCTCTTTAAGTGTTGGTTGTCAAAAAGTATGATAGGAAGAATTTTATATTAATAGCATCATGATAGAATCATGGAAAGAGAACTTGAAGTGGCTCCTGGGAACCTCACTGATAACAACATTGATGGAAGATGGTCATCTGGATCAAGGGTCATCTATGAAACAGGTGCTAGCACTTTCTAATGGAGTACTCCTTGGATTCACTGGTTAGAAAGAAAGCAAAAGGTTTCATCGGGAATTCTATCTTGCAAAATTTTTTGATTAGGATATGATGACATATTGATGAAGTAGGTCAAGGGAATGAAGTTTTTCATTCTAAGGAAATTGCTGTAGGATGACTCAAATGGATAAGATAAGGTACATATATGCTAACACTGGCTGTTTTGAATTCATGTCATATGTGCAGGTGATGGATTGCTATCATTAGAAGTATGATCAAAGGCAGGAGGATCTCTTATGGTGCACAGGTTTCCACTAAAAGATGAAATCAAATATGTCCCCATATGGAATATGAGGTGGTTTTATCCAAACAAGGAACTAGATACTAGAAGTTCTTAGGAATGAGGTTGTGTGGAGAAAGAAAGGAAGATATCATGAAGTACAACCATGTGAAGAGGCGGTTATCATTCTGAAGCCAAGAAGATGTGACTAGGAGATCTCTTGGGAAGATATGTAGACTCTGATAAAAGTCTGGTAAAGAAGAAGACCCTTGATAATACATAAATTTAGGAGATGTGTCAATTTGAATAAAGGATTTCGATGCCTACAGGAAGATTTCATGGTGAAAGATCATCACTGAGGTAAATTTTGATTTAAAAGTTCTTATGTATATGTTTATCTGGATAAGTTCATGCACGGCTGCCAACCATGTGGAAGGATGTAAGATCCTTGGGATATGGTTCAAAGGAAAGTAGCATGGCATAAAGGTGGACCAAATGATAAAGACTAATGAATCAGTTTCTGGTATATGACATGACTCATGGATGAAAGTGATGGATGATTTGTACCCTGTGAAGCTAAAGTTGAAGATTCCTCAATATCGAAATCCATGAGATCGAGGGGAGGAATTATTCATGAGCAGTTAGGTGTCTCACCATTGTTGTCGCAAGTCCCTGGTTAAGTGGGATACTGGTAGTAAGTTTCTTACTTGTAAGAAACTTGGTAATTCTTAAGAATGAGCTTAGGTACATTTCTTTTATAGGAATGAGTAAATTCCCTTATGGAATAGTTCTCTCCCTGGTTCAGAGGGAGAGATAGACACATTATTCTGGTCTTCAACTGGGAATACAGAATGGAGGAATGGGTAATCATCTGGCAACCAACACTCTTTGAGAATGAGATAGGGAATTCAAAATAAGAGTAGTCGGAGACCGACATTATTTGAGGGCTAGCTACCCAAGAGAAGAATAGTAATAGAAGGTCATACTCTGGGAACACCCGGGTGGAGTATGTGCCTGAGAGAGGAAATGACTATGGTGTCTATAAGTCATGTGTCTTGCCAACATTGTAGCCCATTGTCTCATTGAGAGATGGGGTTGTTAGTCAAGGCCTTGCACTAGGACAATGCTGGTTGATGTGATGCTATACAGATGTGATTACCAATCTGATTCTCTTATAATATTCTTTGGATTGAAAGTAATAATGTACCATTATGAATACATCCCTAGTTAAGAGGGAGTCTTGGAAAGTGTAACTAGGTTCGGTCTTCATATTGACTATGTAATTATGTATTTATGTAATGAAGAAGACAAAGATAATAAAATGTGTTTTTGTTAAGCTTTCTTCATGGGTTTCATGAGCAAGGAATTTTATTATAGGTCAAAGACTTCTTCTTCATGTATTTTAGGGATTTTTCATCTTGTCATAAATGTATAAATTAGAGTCATGTATATGAAGCAATGCTACACTTGTAAATAGTCAAAGAAACAATGTAAACACCCTTGTCACCTTGCTGGAATACTCCTTGGAGAAGTTTGCCTCATAACAGTTGCACAAGTCAGCTCAAAGGTCAGTCACACCTATTTATACACATGTCAACTTATTATAGGTGGAAACAACTATCTATACCCTATATATGCTATGCAGAATAGAGTGAAGTACAGTTCAGATTATATGAGATTTCCAGACATGCATTGTAGATATAAGGTCTATAATTTGGGATGGAATAGACAATAAAGAAATATGTAGTCACGACAAAGTAAAGGAAACACCCTATATCACCGTATTGGGTCTGCAATAAAGAAAATAAGGAAGCCAAGACGTATTCTGTGAAGGGAAAATTCTACAATACAGTTCTGAAGAAATAAGGAGGCTGAGACCTACCTCAGTGAAAGAAAATATTTTTTCATCCATGTGTATCACAGTGCAAAAGAAGGAGGAGACATAGCATAGAGAAGGAGTATCGTTGATCAAAGATAGAAGTATGATATATCTAGTTCAGGACAACAGCATATGTTTGAAAAAAGTAAAAATTAATAAAAAGGTAATCACAGTAATAAGAATGGATCTCAGAATTAAGCATATTAAAGACCAAGAAGGAGCTTTGAGGAGACTAAGAAGAAGTACATTAATCAAGGATATTTGACAAGGGACCGAGCTTCCCTTGTGCAAGTGCATAATAGTGTAGAAATGAATGTTATCGTAAGGAGACAAAGAAGAGTAGCTAACAAGGGTGTTGGAGGCATACTAAGGTCAAGGGTTTGGGTCAGGGTCATGGTCATGGTACTTGTCATATGAAAGTCTATAAGAATAATTACTTGTGGGTTTTCCTCTCCAAGAGGGAGAGGTTTTGGCCCTGGCTTGAATAGCCTGAATTTGTGTCTCTTGTGTTTCAATAATTACCTTGATGAAAGACTTAATAAGCTAACGAAAGAGAAGACATAAGTAAGAAGAGTAAGCTCACAAGTAATTATCAAAGTATAGAATTGAATTACACTTTTCCCTACCTAATTCTCAACAGGAATTATACCCTTCCTTATTTTCTAGTTGAAGCAATGAGTTGTTGGTATATACGTATAGGTATGTATGTATGTATGTATGTATGTATTTATGTATGAATTTCATTGTAAATACCACATTAAGTTGTGTTTATAAAGCTCTAATAAGCATTATGTTTGTCATTTTTTTAGTAGTTGGTCATTGTAAATACGGTATCGAGTTCTGCTATAAAGCTCCATAAGCAGTATGTTTTGCTGATCACAAGTGTCATAAAAAACCAAGGATGGTGTTCCCCCAAGGGGGAGGGGTTTGTAACAACCCCGAGTTGATTTTCTATCTAACTAAATTAAACCAAGGTCATGGGACATGTATTCCAAGTTGAACGGAGGGAAAAAAATTATAGTGGGTATCACTTGTAGTTTATTATTGGATATGGAAATTGGAAATGGAATTGGCAAAGGAAAAAGGAAATAAATGATAATTTAATATGAGAAATAAAGGAAAATAGGAGAAAGGGGAGATGAAGAGACACAAATATGCATACAAGGGAAAATGAAGTAAATTGAAGGAAAATGGAAACAAAATGATATGAAGAACATTCAATTCCTCTCTTGGTTACTCTTGGATACTCTTAGTCACTCTACACTATTACACACTTAGAGAATTCCTGAAGCATTCTAACATTCACTTGGACATTGAGGCATTCTCAATTGGACTTGGAGAGAGAAATCACTTGAACATAAGCAAGCAAGCAAAGGAATTTGTGGTAAGCAAAAGAGAAGGTTGGAAAAGGAGCTACAACAGGAGAATATTTCACATAACATGTTGCATGTGTGATTTCATTGTTGAGATTTGAATGCATTATACATGCATTTGGTTATTCGGTTTCGTTGTTGACATTTGCATGGGATTTTCCTGGATTGATAGTGGTTTCATCCTTGCCTTGCCATTTCCTAGATAACCATGGTGTAGTGGGTTCCCTATTGTGATTAAGCTTTGGATGGGTGATAGATTTTGGATCCTGGTGAGGTGGTCTTAGGAAAGCTCCCAAGGGTCGAGGGTGGAGATGGGATTTCTCTTGGAACTCTTGATGGATGGGTGGAGACAGGAAAATTCCTCTGGGCATGGTGAAGAAAGTCGTAGGCATCCAAGAATGTTTGGTGTTAGTGATTTTTGGACCGGCTTAGGTAAAATCATTGTGGTTGAGGGTTGAGGAGGTTTGGCCTTTGGAAGCCCCGGTTGGTTCTATTTTGGTTTAACTCATATGATCCCACATTCATGCTTGGAATATGGCACGGGGGTGATTGGATGAAAGAGATATTTGGTTCATCCCAATATATGGTTGAGTGGTATATGGAAGTCCTTGACTTGGTTGGCTTATGCATATGTTATTATGTGTTATTTTTTATTGAGATCAATGAGCACATGTATGGGTTATTGTGTTGATTTTATTACTGCTATGTCATGGATTCATTCTAGTTAAATGAAAGTTATAGGCATGGTATATTATTGTTGGATAATGTGCTCTTGTTATAAATATTTATTATGTCTTAATATGTTATTGAATGGTATATGAATGCGTGGTCTAACAATTGTTGTTGACGCTAGTTGAGAGGGCATTGAGCCTTTTTGATGATTCTCTCATGAAGTTAAGAAGACAATGAACATATATGCGTTTATGACCTGTATTTATTATGCTTACCATGTGTTTGACGGAATTTTTAGCATGTGTTTGGAAAAAAATCTGAGAAAGATATTTCCTTACTATTCATCTTACTGACTTATTATCATCTTAGATTGAATTCTATAAATTTATTGGTTTTTCTGGGTAGTTGGCCTGTAGCTAGCCCTGAAAATATAGAACTAGGTTGCTAGTCGCACCCTCTAGACTGGGAAATTTCGGATGCAACCACATGAAGGAAGGCTTGTGCGTGTGGCTACAACCTTATAGCTGCATGCATAGCTTGGCATGCATGCAGCTGGGTTGTGATATCAACTAAAAATAAAGTTCCAAATCAGGGGTTGATCACTAGTGGTTGTTTTCTGGCACTTGGGTGATCATGTGCCCTTGATGGTTTTTAGTAATTTTTCGTTTTGTAGACCCCACTTCCATAACTGAAAATTGGATGTTGGGTCATGTCATAGTAACTCTCAACTCATGTTTACCTTGGAGAGCTTGTAAATGTAGGTAAATGTGGGGTGGGGTGCTACACCCGACCTCCTTATTTAGTCAATTTGGAACTCGGTTGTTGCACTGCTAGACACTCTTCATTTTTTACACCTAACATCCTTCTTTGGTCAACCTGGAACTTGATTGTTGCACTACTAGACACTTTTCATTGTTTTAGCTAGTTCGTTGGGGGTTTAGGGTTTAGTTTGTTGTGTTTGTTGGTTTATTCTTCCATGGATTGTTGTGTCATGCACATGGCACACCAACAGTTGGTATATTTGTATGCATTGGACCCTATGCGAGATCTTGTTCAATTCGGCAGTGGATATGGGGGTTTCACTCTCCAGTGGGTTTTCATGAGGGTAAGACTTGTTTTCATTTATTTTTCATGAATTTTTTATCAATTTTTTCACTTTTCTTGAAACCTAACCCCCATTGTCTGTCTATGTTGTAAGTAAGCTATGCCTAGCTGCTAGGGTCTTTAACACTGTTGTGACAACATTTATGCATGGCGATGGATTTTTCATTGGCTCTATGTTAAGATTTTTAATCCTGCCAGCTACAACTATGTGTTTATCAACTCATTCCATCCATCTGTTGGAAATTGTAGTCCATTATGTGGGTGTTATTAAAATGTGTTCTTTGTGGGTATAAATTGGTCTTTGTGGATGTAAATTGCTAAAATATACAACCATCTATCTTATAGATTCTGAAACCCTCTGCCTGAGAAGTGAAATGTCTATTTTGGCAATCACAAATGAGGGTTTTTTTGCTGCAATGTTTGCTCAACTTGTGAAAAAAATCCCTGCTCCAATGGCTTCAAATAAATCCATTTAGCACACATTATCATAGGGTTTTTCTGAATTACCTCAGGTTTTTGTAAATTAGGTTAGAGTTTTTGTGATTTATTTTTTAAATAAAATAATTTGGTGTAAATATAAGTGGAACTCATTCAAATCCTTTGTAGAATCGCCTGCTAATATTGTGATTGTACTGCGATGATGGAATGTGTTGAATCTGGATGATTCTTGTAGCGAACATCAAAACTTGCAGGGTTTTTGTAAATTAATTTTTTAATACCCTATCTTAGAAGTGAAACACCTTTTTGACAGTCGCAAATGAGGGTTTTTTTGTTGCAATTTTTGTTCGACTTGTGAATAAACTCCTTGCTTTAAGGGCTTCAAATAAATCCATTTAGTACAAAATTATCATAGGGTTTTTGTAAATTAGTTTTTGTGAATTAGTTTTTAAAAATTATCTTAGGGTTTTTGTGAATTAGTTTTTAAATAAAGGATTTGTTTTTAAATATAAGCAGATTTCATGAATCTCCTTTGCAAAATTACCTATTAATTTTTTGATTGTACCGTGATGATGGAATGTGTTGAACATGGATGATTCTTGCAGGGAACATCAAAACTTGCAAGGTTAGTTTCAGGGTCACAAATTTCTTCACATTTATTTTGGGTACTTTTATGATAACTTCATGGAAACCTTAGGGATATGGTTTTGGTTGTGTGCCCCTTAGAAAAAAAGTAAAATATGGGTTGCTACCATTTCCATGACTCCATGGCACACATGGACCTTGAGAAACATTGATTAAGTGAACTAATTCAACTCAGGTCAAAATAATTTTAGGCATAGTTCTATATCTATTTTAAATTTTGATACAAGATACAAAATCAAATTTACTTGTTTCAAATAAAGTTTTAGTTGCAAGTCCTTCATTTGCAATAATTCAAGCCTCTTATGATACTTAGAGGAGGTGACATGTTTTCAAATTTTTTGCAAACATTTTATGATTTCAGAGAATATACAAACTAAATGCATTGATATTATCGCAAGATAATTTAGGGTTTTTGTAAATTAATTGTATTATCATCTAATCAAACCTTCTCCAAGGCTATGCCAGATTTCTATTGATTGGAACAAACCTACCATAACTCTTGATCAATGTGCACACCTAATGGATCTAAGTTATCTATGATTGTTCCTTCAAATAGAGATAGTTCTTGCAGAATGATGTTAAGTTTTGACCACAAGTAATTTAGTAAAATATACTAATATCAATCCCATCAATGATTATTTTTCCTCCAAGATGTTCAATTATTAGAAAAAGGGCCAAGACCAGAGAAGATTTTCCATTGCATGCACTGCCCACTACACTGAGTTTTTCCCCTCCATTAACCAAACACATTGAAATCAGAAGAAAAGGTTTATTAGTAATCAAATAACCCAGCTACTCGATATTGTCTTTGATTTGTTTAAATTTGAAGTAATTAACTAAGATCAAAACAAAGTAATTGAACGCATTTAGTGCATCTAACATGTTTTTGTGTTTTTGTTTTGATCCAAATTTATAGTTTAGTTTCAGAGAGACTTTTTTTCAAATGTTCTACTATGTAAGGTAGATTTGATGTCTTTCAAATAACAGTGACCGTTTTGGGAAATTCTTGTAAAAAAATATCCCACACCAAAAGGAAAACAAATTTTATTTAGGTGTTGATTGTGTAAAATAGTTTATAGATTTGTGAGATTCATGAATTATTTCGAATCATGAATTACTGAAATAAATTTTCATATGATGCTCCAAAAGAACACATTTCAGTGGAAACCTCTCTGATGTCAATTTATCTTCAATGGTCCACATATAAGCCAAAGAAGGGGATTTTTTCACATAGGACCATTATCCACTCATAAGAAACCCATCCATGTAAGAGCTAGGGCATTGGGCTAATGGGCCTCAAGCCATGTTAAAACCCACTTATCAAAACAATAAACCATATCTTGAGTCATCACATTATTAAAATTGAGTAATCGAGTTGTTCAAGTCTTTCACTAGATATGAGTTTTCACCTTATTAAGATTGAGTAATTGAGTTGTTCAAGTCTTTCAATCTGCTAAGTTTCCATTTAAGAAAGGGTTAAAGGGTTTTTATGGTTATTTTTTTGTTATATTTATGGAGTTTTAAAAATATAAAAATTTAATTGTTCAATATTTTAGGATTCCCTCATTTTTCATTTATTTAACAATTCAGAGATAAATATCTTGTTGTAAATCATTTGGTATGTAAAGAAAGAAAAAAAATTTGATTGCATTATGAGCTAGGATTTCTCCATTCTAATAGACTATGAATGTATATTCTACAATTTCGTTTGATTACAATGCCGCAAACATATGCAATAAAATGACCTAGGATTTAATCGAAAATCCTCATGTAACAAGCAACATAGGAAATCCATCCAAAATAAACATCTTGATGTAGTTACAACAACAAAAAATATGACACCCCTATGCTTGATGGCCTCCAAAATCTTCATTGCACAAACTTGTTGAGTTTCCTGCTTGAGCCAAGTTAGTTAGCCTACCAAATAATAGATGATTAGAATGTGTTGGATTTCTACCATATGATTGAGTCCAATTATCCCCTTGTAGCCATGGTAGAATTGAGTACCCATAGCTCACACTTGTGCTACTAACCCCTGTAGTAAGTTGAGGTGTCTAATAATCATACATAGGATGGACACTTGCACTCGTATGAATATATCAAGTGGAAAAATCCCCATTTTGATAGTGAGGGACTTGGATGTTTATGAGGTCTTTGAATAATGGGTTATTATCTACAATATGGTCCAATGTGTTTGACGTCATCCTGGTTTCATTGACTTTGATTGGATCAATTTCAACCATATCTAAAATCCCTTGTTCTTTTTTAAACAATTGTTGAGTATTTTTTTATTCCTTTCCCTACCTTGCCAAAAAAAAATTATGGTCTTTCTCTTGCCTTACTTTCTCTCTTTCAAGCCTTTACTCTACTCAAAATTGTACTACAACAATCCTTGGTGCCTTATTTTCCTTGGGTAAATCCTTCTTTTTCTATTTTAATTCCTGAATTTCAAGCTTATTTTTTTAGACTCAACTAATATTTTTATATAGTCTTCTGAGGTGAGTAAATTTTAACTTCAACCCAAAAAAATATTAATTGTTGTGCCTTACCTTATTTTTATTAGCACTCTCTCTATTGGTAGCTTTAGGAACCGACCAAGTAATTTCTCCTTCCCTAACACTTGCATGTCCTTTCTTGAAACTTGCCTTTCGATATCTGGGAAAACTGATTGAACTGTATTTTTCTCTTGTTTTGATTCCTCATTATGCACAATATCTTCTTCCAAAGATCTATTGTCCACAAAAAATGAAAAATTTCTTTGTTCAATTCTATCGTGTAATATCCAAAAATAGGAAAAGATAGTAATACAAAACACAATAACTAGAAACTACAGCAATGTACAAATAAACTATAAACACCATAAAAATAGACAGAATAGTTGAGTCCTTTTATTAAACAGAAGGTGGAATACAATGTACAATAGTGGTAAAAAATAGTCACACTCAAGCCAGCATAGATGGCTAGAGTGACCCTCAAGTCCTCTCACTGATAACATTGCGTAATTGTTGCTCTGTTGGAGGCCATACTATGTTGTCCCTGCTGGAAATGTTGAAAATATAACTGCTAGCTGAAAAGGGATGCGTAGATGTTATGGGCAATGTTACCCTAAGGTCTTGGGTTGATAAACCTTCACAGATTAGGGGCATGTCATCACAAGAAGGACTCAATTAAGCAACTTCTATGCTTTAAACTACGGAATAACGATTACAGATCTTACCCGTTTATCCTTCAGTTGTAATAGATCCCGCGAGGTTCAAACCCCCTGCAACTCCTTGTGCTCCATAACCTGCAAACCAGCAAAGAACAAGCACAAAAACCTAGTTGTACAACATATATATGTTCTAGATGTTAGAAAAAAGCATCCATAATCTCATAAAAATAACAATAAATGAACTATTTAAGATCATTAAGCATGTATAAAAGATAAATAACACGTGAACATCAGGAACAAGATGGAACTTATTTTATTGATAACATGTACAGTAAATAAATGTGGAGAAATCACCTGAAATCTGCCATGGCCTCGAGCATACCGTCCTCTAGATCCATCCTGCCCTAGCCTCGCAAAACTTCTTCCAAGAATAATGCACAATGGATTTCACATAGGATGGGTGAACATCTTAAGGAAACAAGGGTTTCCTGAAAATCTGGGAAGTGCAGGAGGCACAAGGGAAATATCAGACTTGGATAGGGCTATAACAGGGTATAATATCTATAATTTTCTCTCTTCCCCCCTTAGGCCATTCCCTTGAGGGTTTTTTATACTCCCTCAAATTAGTTTTTTTCAATTGGGGAACAGTTAGGCCACGGGCTGGGGTAGTTAAGTTACAGGAACAACCATAAACCCCGCCTCAAAAGTAGGGAAATTATATATTTTTTAATATTTTAAATAGCATACGCGGTTCTCTATATATGGACTCACGTGTATATGCGGAAAAGTCTGGGCAGAGTCGCGTATGGGTTTTGAAATACTGTTTTTTGAGAAATGTGACCAAGTCTAAATGGAAGGGCTGCCCAAGGCCAATGCATAAGTCATCAAGTATATAATGGTGATAAATTATGCTATAACAGATGCCCCCTAATATATGAGGTCAGAAGGGGTACATGATGGCCGAAATGTATTATGTGCATAGAAGGAACCCTACGAGGACTAGAGAGGACTTCACCATATTTCAGCCTGCCAAAAAACCAGTGATAGAGATCAGAAAGATAGCTCATGTCTAAGGCGGGCATACCCATGCTCAGTGAAAGAAAAGCATGTCCGCATATGAAGTATGGAGCGGATCCAATATGTATACAAGTATAGCTGAAATGTAAAGTACATAGTGAATCATCTGATCACTGCCCGAAAGTATAAGTCAAAATCATGTCCAAGTATCACATATAGAAGACTGATCAATGATGTTGCAACAGATATATGATCATGAAAGTCACAACTGAATATCCAAGTACCAAATCATAAGTGGTGGAACAAATGGTACAACACACAACTTGGGAGCCAACTTATAAGATGTTGTTGTGATGAAACTGCAACATATAAGGGTGGATGGTGTCACTGGAAGAAAAATGAAGGAGTTGTCAAAGTGAACCAAAGCATGCTGATGCAAACCCAAGGTCTTAACTGACCACCATGGCACAATTCTACACAATTTGAATAAATGAGCTGAGGTCGACCATGTGAGAAATCGTTTGATTACCGGTCATTGATGTATACCGTTAACAAACGCGATTCAACCCACCGATAATGATAATGAGCATCAAGGTGCCCCAGTACAATCTAGCAAGTGCGAATGAATGAGTTGAATTTGAACACTTGAAAGAATCTATCAATAAAGAGACAATGATATATTCTCACTGTTGATAGCGAAGAGTCTGCCACTGATCATTGCAAACCCTAAGGTACTAACAAAAGGACTCTAGACCTTATTCCCAGAGTAATGAGTTGGAGTCGATGGGAAAATATCTATTGGAAGGAAGGCATTAAGGCATCCCACATCAGTCCAGCGCGATTGTAACCTGCAGGCCAAGATTTGGAAGGAATCAGATGAAGTAAAGTGAAGTAACCAACCCGAACTATGTTTCCGACATGCACAAGATGAAGCTAGTGCATGACAGAAACCCTCTGAACCAACCAATAATGAAAGTTGACAAAGAGGCGAGATATCCACCGATAGGGTCAAATGGAAATCAAGGTACTACATGAATCCTAGGTGTGATAATGTAAGTTGAAGTCGAACACAAGGGAAACCACTCAGTGAAATACCCATGGTGTTGATCAAATGCTGAGCACAAGGTCATCTATCAATGATGTAAATAGGGTTAGGTTGCGACTCTAGCTTTACTCTTAGAGCAATATGTCGTAGTCGATAAGAGACAAACCCGCCAGCAAGAAGTCAGTGGAAACCTTATCAAACCAGCATGAGCAAAGGACCAAATAACTGATGTGATAGAAAAATATACTGACAAGACCGGGAAGGTCGACTGAAAAATGAGTCAAGAGACATCGTAGAAAGGCTGACTCAGGTTAACTTCCCTTGAACAAAAGCACGACTCATGTCGACTATGGTAGAAAATGATAACTTTGTATAATTTTGTCATGCAGGAGGCATAAACAAACCCTCCATATGATTGGAAGAGATAACCAACCGGGGGAGTACTGACTCAAAAACAAGGTTATGGCTTCTCCTGAGTCAAAAACTAAAACCATCCTAAATGCAAAAAAGACTTAGCTTTTTTGTGCTCTGTTCAAGGGCAACACAACTGACATTGTAGCTGCCATCAAGTATGGAAGTAATATCTCGTTCCTACTATTTTTCAAATATTTAATTTTTTTGTCTTTTTCATATTTCAAATCTTGAAAAAGAATAAAAGAATGCCTATAGTACAATGGATAGAACGAGTGTTGAGAAACAGATGCACTAGTTCCTGGGATAGGAACAATCCTATTTTCAATGCAAGGTGGCGAAAACTGGTAAGTGACACTCAAGGGAATGTTCCATCAATGTGTAAAGGTGTCAAGTCGCAAAAGCTAAGTGATTGCATGGTTAACTTGTACAGAAAGACATGGTCAAAAGGGGGCTTAAACATGAGTCCAAATGAATCCAGCTAAAGGCCAGGATAAACAAGTGGTCAATATACAATGTAGTAGTACGACTCGACAACATATGGGAACCTCTAGGGTAAATAGCCAGAATAAAGATAGCGAAGAAGAAGAAGAATGAAGCTTCGACGCAAAATTCATGGCGGGACTAAAGAGTACTCCTGAGCCTACATAAATTGTAGCATGGGCGACAAATGCTAGTGAGGAACTAACTAGGAAGCCCATGTAAAGGATGGCTCTACCACCAAGTCATGATTTAAAAATCAGCGAGAAAAATGGGTTAAATACTCATGGCATGATGGGATCAACCCTATGGAAAGTAATCAGAATGGAGGCTAGTATGCAAAGATGAAACGGAAAGTGAATTCCCTAACCTATATGCCAGTTCGAAATCAAATACGTGCCATGACAGGTGAGCGGTCATGGATCCGAAGGAAATCTAGGAATATCTCAAATTCAGCAGAATGTACCTGAAAAATACTTTTCCCAACGCTTAAGAGCCAAAAGGTTAAAGAACTTTAATCAACTTCGAAGAATAGACGCAAATGAAATTTGCGAAAAAAAATCAAATTCTGGGCATAAATAAACATTTTGACTCACATTTTGAATTGTGCATTGCAAAAGTGGAAAAGAGCTCTGGGGAAAAAAATCCTCTTCTCAAATACGGAGCAACTGGCCACCAAATCACGTAAAATCAGTCAGGTAAGCCTTATACTCATCCTATTTATCAATTTTGTTCCCATTTTAAGAAAAATTTTGGATTTTTGACCGTAGAAAATATATTTTTGTTGAAACCCTCTACGCATACGCGGGTTCGTGAGGAGGAAACTACGTATGATACGCGACTGTGTACAAACAGGGCCGCATATGCGCAGAGTGAAATTAAAAACTTGTATCTAATCAGTCAATTGATGATTTTTCCCAGGATGTCGATCAATTGGAGAGAACGTGAGCATAGTGCAATCGATAATGAAGTGATGGAGGACCAAACATCCTTAGATATTCTTCGGAATTGCAGTTTGCTCAAAATTTTCAAAATGCCAAATATGAAAAGCAATGTTCATTTGCTTCAAATGTTGGTTGATCATTTGGAACCGGAAGAAGATTGCTTCATAATTGATCAGATGTCACTACGAATAGAGGTGGAAGGCATATACTTTATTATCAGACTCTTCCGAAGGGGAGACCCAGTAGATTTTCATGGCAAGCCCGTTGGAGGGCTTAACGTAGAGGATTATGTCCAAGTCTATTTCGTAGATGATGCAAAGAAGGTGGGAACTCAGATTCCCATCAGAGATATGAAGGACTTGTACATGAAAATACTTCTCTTTACCATTGTCAGAGTAGCAAGGTCAGCTTCTCTACATCAGGCTTCACGTACACACATGATTATAGCAGTGGAATGCTTGATTCACTTTTTTTATTGGTGTATAGCCTTGCTAAGAAATCTGGAAAAACAATTGACTTCAATCCGGAATACAAAGACTAAAAACTTTGGATACAGTACAATATTGCTGACATTCTTCTTTGATAGGGTCTCAGGGCTTCGGCCCAAGGTCATCTCCACTATCAGCAGCCCGAGAGATCCAAGAATAGCCCGATGGGCAGATCTGATTAAGAGATTGGGGGGAAGTGAGGTTCCCTGAACCACTTGGGATGATGAATTCTTTCAATGGTGGGAAGAACAAGTCATCGCAGTGGAGGATTATCCCTATGCTGGGATGGACTTTTGAGCAGATCCTGATTTATTCCTTCCACCCGGAGCAGCATGGGGTGCAATTGGTGAGATTACATTTTTTGATTTTTTGAATTTTTCAACTTACATGGAAAATTAAAAAAAAAATTGATAGGACAATACGACTAACAAAATTTTAATGATCGTGATGCAGACATGGGACCAGTTAGTCCAGAGGGGTACCCATGGCACAAGCGTCGTAGAGGTGAGGCAAATGCTGAAGACCCCGGAAGAACCCTCCAGGCAGTACAGAGAAAATTGGAGAGTTTGACTCGCCAAGTGCCTATGACCGCTATAGAGGACCTACCAGAGGCTATCCAGAGGTGGGTGGTAAGGGTACCACGAGACTGGGTGCATTTATTATGTCATGTAGCGACTGCCATTATGTTCTATAGGAACACAAATGTTGGGCAATAACTTCAGGAGTAGACTTAGATGTGATCGAATGATTGTAATATTTTTATGATAGACATGATCGGGCATAAGCCCCAATTTTGTAGGACATGGTGGTCCAGATTTTGTATATTTTGAACACTCTGATCTACATATATATATACATAGTGATTTTGTATGATGTAATGTCTCAAATGTACAATAGTGAATGAGGTTTTTGATATTTTTAAAGTATTGAACGATTAATATTCCAATCAAGTGCTTGATTAGCTAATGAGTCTGCCAACCAATTATCAAATCGAGGAATATGAATGAATGTAATAAATTGAAATGAATTTTGTAACAAACGTACCCTAAAAAACAATCGATGTAAAAATGGGTCTCTGACATGATAGGTGTTGTTCAACTACGAAAGCACCAGCTGTGGATCCAAGTAAACTACTAACGAATCAACACCCAAAGATATTGCCTCCGAGAGTAGGTTGAACACTACAGTGTATTCTGCTACATTATTCAAAGCAGGACCAATGCAGACACCTCTTGAAACTAACAACTGACAATATGGATAATGGATTACCCAAGCTGCGGAAGCCAAGTTCCAGGTATGTCTACTAGCACCATCGGTAAAGCCAAAGTGACTCATTTCATCCAATATTACCTGTCAAAGAAGATCAAACTCATCAAAACCACACCAAAAAAATAAAATAAACACAGATATGTACAAAAATACAATATATACAACAAAGTAGATGCTAGGCCTAAGCCTAAGCATAGTACTTCTTCAAATAGAGCCCATTTATGGGCTCCTCCAAATCGTTCCCATCAAAGTCAACCAAGGCATAGGCCCCTTTCTTCAAGACCTTTTTGACGATAAAGTGGCCATACCACATATATTTGAACTTTCCTACCCAAAAGGAATCCTTCTCTTGGGCATAAACCAAGACAAGGTCACCTTCAGAGAAAACCCTAGGTTTGACTGCCTTATCATACTGAACCTTCACCTGTTTCTTATGCGCCTCATTCATCGTAGCTGCATCTCGGCACTGCTCATCGAGATGTTCTAGATGGATAAGGCGTTCTTCAAGACTGGAAGTGTCAGGAAGAAGCTCAACAGCTAACTTAAGGGAAGGGATTTCACATTCAATAGGAAATATAGATTCCAATCCATAAGCTAGTTGAAACGGAGTGAAACCGGTTGTAGTTTTTATCGACATCTGGTATGCCCAAAGTGTCGAATACAACATGATATGCCAATTGGATCTAGCTTTATCAATTTTCCGTTGAAGAATTTTCTTCAAGGATTTGTTAACGGCTTCAACTTGCCCATTGTCTTGAGGATAATAAGGAGACGAATGCTCCTACCAAAAACCTAATTTCAGAGCCAATTCAGCCATCATGCTCTTACGAAAATGACTGCCATGGTCAGTGACAATCTCTTTGGGGATACCAAAGCGAGAAATGACTTGATTGAAGAGGAACAGGGTTTTTGTCTCACTGTCATTCCCAAAAGTAGGCATAGCCTCAAACCACTTCGTGAAGTATTCTACAGCTACAATAATGTACATGTGACCTTTAGCCGAAGGCGGGTTACAAATAGTATAATCAATACCCCACTTTGTAGGGACCAACAGTGATGATAGCAAAGAGTAGAGCTAGATGAGCATGCATCTTTCGAGTATAAGCCTGACACGGATGACACTTTTTGACTGATTCAATACAGTATTTGAAAATTGAAGGCCAAAAGTATCCTGCACACAAGCCTTTTTTTGGGCTGTAGCAAGCCCAGATAAATGACCACCACAAGCTCCACTATGGCAATCATTCAGCACAACCTCAGCTTCTTCGAGAGTTAACTAATGTCTAAGGATCGAATTGACCCTGCGACGATATTAAGTGTCACCAATAATCAAATAAATTTTGGCTAAGTGATGTAACTTTCAGTGCTCATATTTCGAAAAAGCTAAGGGAAACTTCGCAGTCTAGAGATAAACTATGAGATCCCGATTGCAAGGATCCTGTGAAGAAATGAGAAAAATATGTTCATCAGGAAATGATTCTTCATAAACAATCTCTTCTCCATGGGGAAACTCAGAAATCAACTCCGCAAATACTAACGATTTCTTGGACTTGGCATGTTGTACCTTAATCTCAAATACTAACGATTTTGTGGTATTCATTGATTCCTAATAGAAATCAAGAAGAACTTGAGAATATTATTAAGAAATCAAGAAGAACCTAATCTCTTTTCACCCCATCTTTGGATGAATTGTGTTTCTAATTCGTACCAATTATTAATTGAGCCATTTGGTAATCCTTTAAACCATTTTCTTGCCTCTCCATTTAGAGACTATACAAAAAGCCTCATTACTACATCAAGATGTTCAACATTTAAATTTTCAGCAAAAGTGAAAAACAATGGCAAGTGTTGTTCTGCAGTTATTTCATCTTCACCAGTAAATCTAGGAAGCAACTTAAGGTATTCTTGAGGCATTGCTTTCATAGGTTGTGGAAGATTTAATGGTGCATATCTATTCATCAAGAAAGCAGGCACAGGGGTTGCCATGTTTATGCCTTGATTAACTACTCCTTGAGTAGGTGGGGTTTGTATACCAGTTGTTGATGTGGACGGATGAGGTGAAACAACTGATATGGGAAGGGGTTTATGAACAATAGCAGAAGAACTAGCAACTGTATTAGGTTGAGCTTCTGAAAATGTGAATGAAATAGACTCAAAATATTTTTCTTCTAACTTTGGTTCTTAGAAATGAATATGTGGTGTTGGCTTGAGGGGTCCTGACCCAAGTTCGAATGTTAAGGTTTGCCAACAAACCCCTATACTACTGGCCCTTTCGGCAGTGACCTGCTTGCGCAGGCCAGAGTCTCACCCGAAGTAGTATGGGAGGGTGCTGGAACCAAGTTTCCGCACCCTGAGAGAGAGTAGGTAAGTCAAGCAGGTCTGCGTTCCCAGCCTATCGAGTTCGCATTTGACAGATCTATTCACAGGCTTATATAACAGAGATATTATCAGGCACAGATCTAGTAATTACCTTCGCATCCACGTGCGTAATACCAATCTATCAACACAGCAAACTATAATCGCATCAATTAACAGATCATATATTCATATAACGGAAACATAGATACTTTTGTAGCTATCAAACAGACACTTTCGCAACTTAATCATATAGCCCAAGTTTGCATCAATCAGAATAAAACAGATCTAGATAACATCACATGTCCAACAGTACTTCCCATATATATTAATACCAAAATCCTCTTACAATCCCAAAATACCGCCTGAGCACACAGCCAGCAGGGTCCGCACATAGTAGAATTGAGGATCTCCATGCACATAGCCAGCAGGAGTCCTTACCCAAACAACCTGACTACAGATCTAACAATTCGTGCCTAGCATCAATCTCTATTCTTGCCTCCTTTAAGACTAAAAAAGGTTCATCTATTTATATCGATTTAGCCTACGCATCCAATGGTCCACAAACCATGGTTTGTGGACTCTTGGTCTACCCTTGACCCGTTACAATGCATTCGGGGCTTTGACCCACCCCAAAACCCCTGTGTTAGACTAAATATTACCAAAAATATACAAAAATGGACAAAATTCACAGCTTTAGGAGACCCTGTTCCAACAGTTCCCCAACACAATCTTGTGACTCGTCCCGAGTCACTATGATGGTGGGGTCTCCACCTGCGCCTACAATAGTCTAATCACTTCGGCCAATGTGGGCAGCACACCTTCACTCTGAGCAGCAGCATTTTGCGCAATGTCTACCAACTTCTATGAGGTCGGGCCTTCCGTCGCAGCAGTGAAGCTCTCCAGAGTCTGGTTTAGCTGCTTAACAGCAACATCAACATCCTATGAAATCTTGAGGGATTCGGTAGCCCAAGGCTTTAGGCAGTCACCAAGGACCTTCTTCTTATGCTAGATTTCATCAATATCAGTTTGGAGGGTGTGGCTAGTTCGCAGCCATGCCAAGCACTGAGCAGGAACCAAAGTGGGCAGGGTGGCTTCTAACTTCTCAAATGCTTCTTCTTTCTGTCGTAGGTCCTGGTTTATTTCTCATAGGATCGGGTCGCACTGGACCTTGGTCCATAGCTGCATGGTTGTTTCTAGTAATTGGGCACCCTGAGCGATCTTCCCTGTAATGACGTTTGTAGCCGCAGTAACCAGCACAGCTCACTGGGCCCGTACCTCAAAGGGTGTCTCTGGCTTAAACTTAGCCTGCAAATCTGCGATCTTCTGCTCCATCTGCATTTTGACCACCTGAACTTTCGTCTTGGAGGCCTTCAATGCTGTAACCAGCCCTTCAATATTAGCCTGGGGGGTGGCTACAGCCGGGATTTTATCTATAAAATCTGCACAAAGTCGATGAATCAATTTTTCTAGCTCCGTTTGCTGCGTGGTGGCGAGGGTACAGGCAGCCTGTGCCTGGGACACTTCAGCATTCTTTTCCCCAATGATATGCTCAGCTACACTGAGCTATTGGTGAGCTTGTAGGTCCCGATGTTGAACTTCCTAAAACAAGGAGGTGTGGAGCACCTGAAAGGCCTCAGGTGGTAGCCTAGCTAAGTCCAATTGCACCTCTATACAGGCCTGGACCTACATTCCCAGGTCAGGTGGATTGATCACAAGAGCTGCGCTAGGCAAGGAGTAGAGGTGGCTCTCCGTTGTGACTAGTGCGGCACTGTTGGTTGCCGAGGGCATTCGTACATGAGTCAGACTGGTCTACAGCGTGTCTGTATTCAGCTGTAGGGCGCGGAACTCAGCCTGAATTGTGTCGATTGCAGCTTTCTATTGTTCTTCTAAGGCTAACCATCTATCTTTTGTGGCCAAATTGACTACGTCAGCAATTTGTTCGAGGTCCCCTTTGGTCAGTGTGAATGTCTCATCCCATTCCGTCCTTTGAGAGCGTTGCTTCTTCCAAGGTCCTTTGACAGGCTTGCTTGTTCACTTCGTGCCTCAGGGGGATTCAGTTCCTCCTGCATCCAATTCTTCTGTACCCAGGTCTAGTTGCGAATCTATCTGGGGCTCAGGCTCTATGTCCTTCTAAGTGGTCTGTTGTTGCTGACCGTCCTTCGCAGTGGTTGGCTTCGGTTGTGTGCCCTGTGGTGAGCCAATGCTCCTTGCTTTTTCACTTCCTTTGCTCAAGACACCCATTTCTTTGTTCATGGTGGGGGTGAATTTTGTGCACTTGCGCCCAATCTTCCACTGCAGAGGCCATGCGGTGACTACACGATCAATATCTTCGTCTGCAGCCATATATGGGAGTGAGACCTAGGTTTTATCCTTGCGAGCTTTGATTTGGACGTTGTGCATGATGACCTGGAATGTCGCAATGCCCTTGTATTGGTCATATACTGCTGGAGACAACCGTGGTCGGGAATTAATGGTTGTTGCCAAGCTACTCTGACATAGGACCTAGAATACTTGGTTGTCCTCGATACACTACGCATCCTTAGAATCCCACAAGTTCATATACTAGGCCCCCTTGCACATGTCGGGGGTGAGCTCTGGGAGGACCGATTCCTTAGGTGCTTCCCATGTTATCAAGCCTATAAGAAGTAGCAACCAAGAGTAGAAAAATGTCTGTCCCTGCTCCTGGGATTCGCATACATTGGTCAAAAACTCATTACACAAATATTGGGCCCAATTGAAGCAGACCCCTTTCTCGCATTAGCCTACTAACTGAATGACATAGGCAGGGACAGTGTTGACCTGGCATTTTCGTATCATCTTGCATGCCAACAGCATGGTACCCAACTGCATAGCGGGATCACTGATGGATTTTATCATGAAGCCCCGAGTATTTCGCGCCACATGGTATTTTTGTCGCACATATTCAGTATTTTCGGCTTCATATTTCTTTCCAACCACGCGACGGAAGGGTCTCGCCCTTCCATAGGAAGACCAGTGATTCGATGGATAAGCACAGCATCGATAGGGATTCGATCCTAGATCCATAAACACCCATCATGGACCAGCGTGAGAAACTGACGCACCAGACGGTCCGTGATATTGTAGTGGCCGAAATGCGGCATCCTAAGCAGGTTTAGGAGCCCGGACCCTGCCACTCTGCATACCCAACTTACAAGGACAATTTTGATCCCATCATCTTCCTGAATTATTTCAAGGTATAATTTTGGTGCCAACTCAGGGAAGGCCTCCAAATTAGCCAAGTCGTGATCATCAAAGTTGATTTCACGGAGCCATCCAAAAGATTCGCCAATGACGGGGACCTCAACTGAGGTCAGTGGCATCTGCAGGTAAGTGATTAGGCCATCGAGGTTCTTTGGTGTACACGTCAAGGGCCTACGCATTCGAACGAAAGGAGGTAACCAATTGATTGGTTTTACGGTCTGAGCCTCTTCCTGAGCAACACGCGCCTGGGGCATCGCTCGCGGGGATTTTACATTTCTCGGAGAAGTACGGGGCTTTCCTCTAGCCCATTTCGGGGGTTTTCCTAAGCCTTGTGTATTTTCTTTTCCCTTCTTTGTGACTGGCATGGAGAAAACTTCTTCAGCTTCAGACTCAATCTCCACCACTTCCTCAGTTTCTTGCTCTGCCGAGGTCATAGGTGCTGAGGATTCAGTAGGACTAGCGGCCGTCATTCTGGCGCGAAAAACAAACTCAGGATTGCTAGTGTCAGAGGGCGTCGGATGCTCAGACATAAACAAATCACAACAGGCACAGAATATTTCGAAACACAAACTTGGCAAGGACAAATTTGCGAAGTACAAGCTACTCAGAAAACACGGAACCCTTTTCTGCTCAATCCTTCTACTTTTATAGCCCTTGCGATTGACCAACGGTCGGGTAAACCTTATCCGAAACTTACCATCATGTAAACAGTAAAAAATCTACCAAAATCGCTTCAATAAATGTTGGCCGCCCGCCCCTTCCAACGGTAACTTTTTCTTTTTACCCGATTTGATTGTTCCAATGGCTAGTTTTCACACCCCTGGTGCGCTCAGCACACACCTGCACTCCCGGCACACCCCTGCACTTTTAGCATACCCCCTGCGCTCCTAGCGCGCCTGCTGCATTTTGAGTTTACTCCTGTGCCTCTAGTGCACCCCCCCTGGCTTCCAATCCTACGACTGCCTCCTGCGCGTAACATGGTACCTACTGCACTTACCTTCCTTGGTGGGTCTTCCCCACTTCATAGAGCTACTCCAGCCATATAGTCATTTGATCTAATACAATTTGAGCCGACTGCCATTGATATAGCCAGGTAGCATATCGCCGTGCAGGGTAGCTAACCGAACAGCTCTGCCATCCGTGATTTCCTTAACTTTATAGGGCCCAAACCAGTGATGTCGAAACTTCCCCAGGTGTTTCGCAAACTAACTATCATAGAGCAATACTAATTCATCTTCTGTAAAGGTATTTTGACAAATATGTTGATCATGCCAGGCCTTATCCCGTGCCTTCTGAACCTGTTGATGGAAGTTAGTAATGAAACGGTCTTCCTCTAAGGCCACTAGCTGCACTAAACGCTCCTCCATGATATCCGGCTCCGTCATATTCGTAAAGGCTGCAATGCGCAGGCTAGGAACAATATATTCCATGGGCATAATGGCCTCCTTGCCATAAACCATCCTAAACGGTGTTTTCCCTATCAAATTTTTACAGGTGGTTCGATAGGCCCAAAGAATAGACGGGATGCGCACGTCCCAATCGCTGTGATTGGCGTTACAGACCTTAGTTAGGGTGTTCTCCAAGACTTTATTGAAAGCTTCAAACGCTCCATTTGCCTGAGGAAGATATGTAGTGCTTTTCACATGATGGATCCGGAATTCCTCCGTTAAGGCTTGTATTTTCGCATTAAAAAAGTGCGTACCTCTATCGCTCAACAAGATTTTGGGACACCCAAATCTGGTCAGAATCTTCTCAAAGATGAAGTGTGCAGCGGTATCTATAGTGAAATCCTTCACCGCTTGTGCTTCAGCCCACCTAGTTACATAGTCAGTGGTAGTGATAATGTAACGTGCACCTGTCTTCTTTCCGGGAGGGTTGATAGGTCCCACAAAATCGATATCCCATTTGTCAAAAGCCTGGAGGGCCATTTGCGGTTGAAGAGGAATTTCATCTCGTCGGGACAGTTGTCCGGTTCGTTGGCATGTATCGCAGGCCTTATAATAGTCATGAGAGTCAGTATGCAGGGTGGGCCACCATAATCCAGCTCTTAAAATCTTCTGCGCCATTTCTTTCCCTGCGTAATGACCTCCTGCTATCCCGTCGTGGGCTTTTTCCAAGATATCATGCCGTTCATGCTCCAGGACGTACCTGCGCAACACTTCATCTGCACCCATCTTATATAGATGTCCTACCATGATGGTAAAATCCACAGCGCGAGCTACCAGCTCTTTCTTCTATTGCACCGAATACTCCACAGGTGCCATGCCTATAGTCAGGAACTCGATAATGTCAGCAAAGCGCGCATCAGGAAATCCTTCCTCCAGGTTGATAGATTCCTCGCCTCTCAATTCAAGACAAGTGATTTGGTCTAGCATTCAACTTCCCTGGCTTGACAATGATCTCAAAGTCATATTCCTGGAACAACAGAATCCATCGGTAGATTTTCCCCCCCAACAAGGCTTATTCACCATGTACTTCAAAGCCGAGTGATCTGTAAACATTTTGAAGTGACCCCCTAACAGATAGTGCCGATACTTCTGTAAGGCATAGACCATGGCCAATCCTTCCCGCTTTGTGGTGGCATAGTCGCGCTCCACACTAGAGAGTTTTCAAATAGAAAATGCAACTGGGTGATCAATGTCTCCATCCCTAGGTTGTGTAAGGACCGCTCCCAGGGAAATTCTTGAAGCATCAACGTGAACATGAAATACCTCAATATGCGCAGAGGCCATATTTTCCTTGAGTAGCTCAAAGCTCTTTTGACACTCGTCATCCCAAAAAAATGAAACATCCTTCTGAAGCACCTTTTCCAGATGCGATGTGATCAGTGCGTATCCCTTAATGAACTTCCGGTAGTAGCCCATATGTCCGAGGATCGAACGCAGTTATTTCTCAGTCGTAGGTACTGCTAGATTGATGATAACTACAAATTTCACAGGGTCAACCATCAGCCCCTGTCGGCAAACTATATGCCCAAGCAAGATTTTGAAGTGTACGCAGAAGATACATTTCTTGATATTCAGGGAAATTTGGTGATTTCGACAGGCATCCAGCATCATGCATAGGTTCGAAACGTGCATCTTTACTAAGCCGAAGATAGTCCTGTCATCAAAGTATACTTCACAAAATTTTTGGATGAAATATTTGAACACTGCGACCACTACTCGTGAGAAGATAGCAAGGGCATTCTTGAGTCCAAACAGCATGACTATATACTGGAAGGATCCCCATTTAGTAGCAAATGTATTTTTCTGTGATCTTCTGGTGTGATTCTGATCTGATGGTATCCTGAGAATCTATCGGTGAACGAGTATGCTTCCTAGCCTCCTACGTTATCCACGATATAATCTAAGAATGGTATCAGAAAGGGATCATGTACGCAGATGCCATTCCTTGCATAAGTCCACGCAGATTCATATTTCCCCCTTCGTCTTCTTTTCCTAAACCACCATTGGACTTACCCAATCCAACTGCTTGACTGGTTCGATAATACCTGCGGCGAGAATTTTATCGATTTCTTCCCTAACCTTCTGCTTATACTTAGGGTTCAACCGATAAGGGAATTGCTTTACAGGGTGTGCATCTAGTTTTAACGTGATGCGCATAACTCCTAGATCCCCTGTAATCCCCTTGAGCTCTAAAAACTTTGTTGGGAGTAATTCTTGATATTCTGTGAGAAATTCAGCAACTTTTCTTACGGTGTCATCATCCCAGTAGTCTCCAATTTTAGCCAACTTCGGCTACTCGTTTGTGCCAATATTGACTTCTCACAACTTCAGAGGCTTTGTCACGTCTACAGTGTGAAGTGGGAAACCTACAACTGTGCGTTCTCCCTCCAATTCTGAGATCGAGACCTTACGGGGATCCTCGTCACGTTCTTCTATGGTTATATTGCGACAGTTTGCAATATCCTGCATCTGAGTCTCCCATGTTGGTGTCCCAAGGGTTGTGTAAGGGTTGGATTCACCAAATACAAAGGTGTCAATATCTTGCAGAGCTTCGTCAAGCACCTTTGAGCCCCCTATCAATCCAAATGTTCCCATGAATTCATCTCTTAAAGTTTCCCAGTGGCGGGTGCATTGATGTAGCTCCGCATCCAAGTACCATTCAGTGGGAATTGGTCCCAACGCATGAATAAACAAGTGAACCCATTCTTTTGTAGTTCGGTCACACCATTTCTCCATCCATGCGAACAAGTGCTCGCACGAATATCCTGGGCCAAGAAACGTTTTGACACGCGCATCAATCGGAGGCTCAAATCGCATGACCATCATGTACCGACATTCCTCCCAGTCCTGGAACGCCCCCTTATGCGTGTCCCACAATCTTGCAGGTGTTGCGCGCATGGCTAGATTAAGCGCCCATAGCCTTTGTTCTGTTGGAACTTCAGCTTCAAATGTTCGCAAAAACTCTTTTATACTACCGGAACCATCAAAGTAGGGCAGTTCTCTTACCTCTGAGGATATGCATCGGAAGTCCCTTGTGATTCGCAGGCAGCGCAATGCAGAGACATCGTGTAACCAGTTTTTCCAATTTTCTATTTCTCCGTCGGAGTCAGAGAAGCATTCGCTATCTTTCTCACAGAAAAGCACACCATCTGTCATAGTATTGATCCAGTCCTCATCCCATGCAGATAGCTTGTAGATGTGATCCACCTCCTCTTCCTCACACACTGGCTCTGTATACCTTTCGCCTTCCGTGGGGTCTAGTGATACTATACCCATGTCCCTTCACTTTCAAACACCATGTTCCTCTTCTTTAAGTTGATAATACCACCCATATCTATGTCCCAGTCCAACCCTGAGAGCGTAGGATAGGTTTCCACATCTTCTACAATCTGAATGACCTCAAAGTTAGCCCAGACCTCAACACTTGTGATATCGACCACGATCTTTGATAGCCTTCCCAACGGTATGATATTCTGCTGATTGGCCATACATAGCTGGATAGTGGACCATTCCAACTTAGGTTCTCCCCTGCACTGCCAGGTTTTCTTGGGTAGTACGTTTGCATCCGATCTGAGGTCCAAAATAACCTGATCCATTTCATAGTCGCCGATTTGTGTTGTAAGCCACATTTCCCTACCAGTGCGTTTCTTATATTTGTACAATTTGTGCACATCCTTAACTTCCTGAAGTGGATCAGTTCTTTTGGCGTAGCTGTCTATGAGTGCTTGGAGGTTTTCTACGACCGGCTGGTTGCGCAGCAACTTCATGCATGCCTGTAAGAATGGTTTGACCTCGTCCTCGGCTCTAATGTTTGCGAAATTCTGAGAAGTAGATGCCTCAGCCTGAGCAAATTCTTGCCGAGCTGCGACAAAGGTTTCCTTTTCCTTCTGTAGGTCTAAACCTTCTTGTTTGGTGACTGCTTTCTAGATCATAGGTTCCTCCATAGCTTTCTCCTCATACCCTCCAGTAGACATGCCACTGCATGTTATAAAATTAACACTTGGTCCTTCATCTCGAGGTTCTGCCTTAACCCTTTGGACATTCTGCGTAGGTGTCTCCTGCTTTTCCTACATTTTGGCTATCAGAATTGGGCAGTCTTCAATGACATGGTCAAGCTGTCTGCAATATCTACAGGATTGCCTTGTTGGGTTCGTGCAATCCCTTGAAAAATTCCCTACCTCTCCAGAGTTATAGCAGATCAGTTTTCCTCTCCCCCTTCCTACGCTTCCACCTCGGCCCCATCCCCTGCCCCTAGCTAGGGAGCCTACTATACTTGAGGTGGATCTTAGCGATGAAGGATCCCACTGTACCCTATATAGGTTTCCTCGGTCTATCATCAGATCATAAGTTCAGCAGTTCTTCTCATCGTGTCCTACAGATCTACAAAACTTGCACCATTGTTGCTTCACTTCTGGGACATATGCGGCAAGTCGGGGGCAGTGGTTGGTATTATACAGCCCCGCAACGTGACAATCTTTGCACCACAGCATTGGCCCACTTGGTCCTGCAACTTCCCTAGGACGCAACGGGATGGGTCCCCCAGCCTGCATGTAGTCTTCTAGCAGAGGAAAGTTATCCTTAGTGTGGCCATTCACCCTGCATCGTATGCACCATCTGTCAGGGCTAGCCTCTATTCCTCACTCCTTCTGCAGATTCTGGATCTCCATGTGAATTGCCTCTAGTTGGCCTTATATCTGTTGTACTCCTAGCTGAGTATCATCTCTTGGTGCAGCTTCTAGCTTCATAGAAATATCCAAGGCATTTTCCTGCGATTCGATGGCCTGATGACCCATTGGCACGTGCAGATGGAGCAGTAACATAGCAATGAACCATTCTGTGTGCTGCCTATCATCATATAGAAATCCTCCTTCTCTAATTACCTTCTTTAACCGCTGGTCAGCTTCCCATATAGACTTAGATGGTCCTTGCTTGAAATATTTTAGATCGTTCACTATTTGAGAATAGGACTTAGTCTTCTTGAACTGTTGCTACAAGGCATTCTTAATATCTTCAATGGTCGCATTCGCATGCTGAGCTATGTACCCCATATACTAGTCCAAGGCTCTTCCTTCAAAGGCAAGGGATAGCTGTGCCCTTTTCACAGCATCACTGGCCACGTTCTACGTAGTCCATACCGATCCTGTGACAAACCAAAACCGATCCATATCTTCATCTCCTACGCTCTTGAAGGTGGGTAGCTTCATGTGCGAGGCCATATCGTCTTCTGGTGGTGGTGGAGGTGAGTTCCTACCCCTATGTGGGTTCGAAGGTGGCATAGACGGAGGGCTATGCGCAGCAGAATTCCTTACTGGATTGTAGACAGATTGATCCCTTTCTTGATTATTCCTATAGTATTTACCACTTCGTTTTGTACCCTCGCTCTGATCAGAGCTCATTCACTTTGTATGACTGCACAGAACGCTCTTTTCGCACAACAAGATCTTGATCAGTAATGGCAGAGTTTTCAGAAACTTACCCCGGAAACCCTTGAACAACCTCCGCTCTGCCTCTGAATAGAACACAAATTGATCGATTGAAAATTCCGTCACAAATCCTCCTATCACACTATCCACCCAGTTATGGTGTTATCAGTTCTTTCTAACTGTTGAATCAACTCTAGGGTCCACTGTGCGATCCGTTCATCCTTCCAACATGTATGGAAGTCTACGAGCCTTGCTAGCCACTCCTGAAGCTCAATTGTGAATTGCATGAAGAAAATTTCATAGATATCAATGAAAATGTACTTATTATTCCACTTCTCCGCAGTCAACTTCGTACTACGATTCTCTTTCAATGCGAATTCCTGAACTTTCTTTTCAAACCACTCGTCGATTTCTTTCTTCTTAGGTTTCAAATATGGCCTTGGAATTACCCGATCTCTCTCTAAAATTTCTCCTGGTCTCGACAACAGAACCATTTGTTGGCTCGAGGGGTCCTAACCCAGGTTCAGAGGTTAAGGTTTGCCAAAAAACCCCTATACTATTGTTCCTTTCGGCAGTGACCCTCTTGCGCAGGCCAAAGTCTCACCCGAAGCAGTATGGGAGCGTGTTGGAACCATGTTTCCGCACCTTGAGAGAGAGCAGGTAAGTCAAGCAGGTCTGCATTCCCAGCCTATCGAGTTCGCATTTGACAGATCTACTCACAAGCTTATATAACAAAGCTATTATCAAGCACAGATCTAGTAATTACCTTCCCATCCACGTGCGTAATACCAATCTATCAACACAACAAACTATAATCATAGTAATTAATAGATCACAAATTCATATAACAGAAACATAGATACTTTCGCAGCTATCAAAAAAACACTTTCGCAACTTAATCAGAACAATCAGAACAAAACAAATCCAGATAACATCAGATGTCCAACAATACTTCACATATATATTAATACCAAAATCCTCTTACAATCCCAAAATACCGCTTGTGCACACAGCCAGTAGGGTCCGCACACAGCAGGATTGAGGATCTCCGCGCACACAGCCAGCAAGAGCCCTTACCCAAACAACCCGACTACAGATATAACAATTCGTGCCTAGCATCAATATCTATTCTTGCCTCCTTTAAGACTCAAAAAGGTTCATCTATTTATATCAATTTAGCCTACGCATCCAATGGTCTGCAAACCATGGTTTGCGGACTCTTGGTATACCCTTGAACAATTACAATGCATTCGGGACTTTGAACCACCCCAAAACACCTGCGTTAGACTAAATATTACCAAAAATATACAAAAATGGACAAAATTCGCATCTTTAGGAGACCCTGTTCCAACATGTGGGGAAATAGGATTCTTGCTCCGGGAAAATGATTTTCTGAGAAATAAACTTGGATGAAAGGTTATGGGAACTGCTGCCTGGTGCAGGAAATATAGCATCAAGTATAGAAAGCACTCTTGATTTATGGCTTCTTTTAGAAACCAACTTTTCAAGATCTGATAGAATAGGAGCTTTCTGCTGAGAGGTATCTGACCTCATATGTGGTCTTTTATATGCCAGAATTATGAAATAAAGACACAGCCTGATATTTCCTCCTCTCTGAACAACCAGAGGAAAAATAAAACCCAGGGAAAAATTTCGCTTCTTCGTCCCCAGCAACAATGCAAAAAAAAATTGTACCTTAAGAGACCATCCCTTGGCTGTGGTAAGGAATCCTTGCTTAAGAAATTTATATAAATATGTCACAGAAATATTGGAATTTGTTTAATCACCTTCATATATTTATCATCAAACCCTCAAAGATCAAATACAATGAATGTCCCACAATGCTATTATATTTATATAGAATGGAATGAATCGGAAGAACATGAAGAAAGGAAGCCCAAACTGATATGTTGATGTACAGAATATACCACCTCAAAATTCAGAAGAATTATAAGAAAAGGAACTGTTAAAATGAAGGAGTGCCTATTAAGGATTTTAACTCTTATTCACACAAGTAAAAAGAGACCTGCAGCTTCATTACTTCATTTTATTCAAAGATAGAAACACACAATGTAAACTAGAAGACATATCGATATCAACAAATTCCAAAATCTTTCTTTTCATTCATTAATCATTTGAAAACTGAGTACAAAATTGCAGTCCGAAGGTCTAAAACTAGGAACCTTTTTCTTTCTTGTTTAGCTCTTTAAATACAATAGAAAGCAGTTTGTAATTGCTGGAACTAATCCTAACAGCTTCAACTACTTAGTACTTCGTCAACTACCTATTACATGTCATCAAAAATGTCTTATTACAATTACATTCTCTTTAAAAGAGAAAAATAACATAAAACATAAATCCTAATCTATTTGTTGAATGTGAACTGATGATGTTGCTATTGCATTCCCTTGACTGGTTGGTTTATCTTTCTTTGAAGCTGAGGGATCCTTTGGTAGATCTTTCATCCAGGCTCTGCCTTTCTTCCATATCTCGATGTTTGTCTTAGGTGAATGAACCAGCTTGTGGTTTCCAATCTAAAGGCAGTAATTTTGTTGAATGATGGCCTCTCTATAAATAAAGTCTTCACTAACCACAGCAACTGAAAATTTCTTTGAAGGAAATTTTTCATTGTTGCTCCTTTAAGAATCTGGGTCTTTTCATGAGTATTGTCTACCTTGCTTTTTTCCAACACCAGTACGGGTTCATAAGAATCCCATGATAAAGGACTACCTCCAAGACCCCAACATGATGGCAAACCTGTTCTTGCTATTTTGTCAAAGAAATTATCAAACTGGCTCACTGCTTCCTTAAGCTCAATCAAATTCTTCTCTGTAGACTTCCTGCAATCATTTTTGAAAATCATCTTATTAATTTCCACAACATATAAAATCCTGACTTTAATATCATTCTATTCTAACTCTTGATCAGTTTTGGAATCAATGAAATCAATGAATTTTCTTTCCCAAATGGCCCTGTTAATTGTCTTTTGCTTGTCTGCCATGACTTTTTCTTCAAAATATCTGATAATACTTTTTCCTCTGCAACAACAGTCAGAAAACCCCAAATTTCTTTCATTTCTGCAATAATATCATTCCAGATGATATCCTTAGCCTATATTAGGGAGATATTTCCCTTCAATTTTTCCTTGATTTTTAATCTATACTGCCCTTGATCCATAATCTGTAGTATATTGCAACACCTCATAACCATAATCTTTGTTGTTGTTTCCAAGTCAACATGCCTTTTTGCGATCTCTCCATGTCTTCAGTTAATTGGTTAATTGAGATATGTATTATCTTTTGGATCTTCATTACCCAGGATGGAAAAATGAAAATTTCGTATGAGAGACAATATGATTATGCAATGATAATATTTGAGTTTGATATAAATTTATGGATGCTATTATACTGCAAGAGGCTGTTTGAAAGTTTCTCTTTCTCATTTTCTACTTCTGTAACCTCTGCTGCGATAGAGTGCTCTCCTGTAGGAAATTTCAATTTTTTCTTCAGCACAGAGACTTCAGATTCGACACTTTGCAGCAGCTTCTATATAGCAGACCTGTAATTGGGATCTACCCCAATCTTCACAATAATATTTTTAAGCTCTTTATTCTGGATTGTTAAAGCCCTGGAATTTTCTTTCTCCAACTTCAATTTCTTGATCACTTTTCCAAGCATGTTTTCAACCTTAAGTTCCATTGCATTGGTTTTGGTTAAGTCATTCAAAATCAGTTGATCTGTTTGCATATGTAGATTTACTTTTTCAAGCAATGGAATTTTCTTTACATCCATAGTTAGATTCACAGTATTCAAATTATTGGTTGAACCAATAGACATATCAGAGGGATGTGAAAGGGAAATCTTAAATTGATCTTTTTCAAGATCCATTACAATTAGCAGTCTTCTTTGATCTGGGTTATCTGGTACTCAGCTTGAGCCTCCATGCTTGCCTTCATTTTCTGATTTATTTCTGCAATCTCAACAAAAATTTGTTTGATTAAGGGCAATTGTTCCTGAGTGCTTTCATGCCTTCTTGGTGAAGCAGGGACATTTTTCTCATCTCCCAATTGTAGAGAAAAACCATGTTGAGCATCTACATAATCCTCACTCAGCTTTGTCCTATTTTTAGTCCTTTGTTCTTCATCTTCTGAATCAATCATTGTTTCTTTACCTCTCTTGTTTGACTTCTCTAATATGACAGGAGTTTTTACATTTGAGCTCACAGAACCTGCAAAACCCCTATTTGCCATCTTTTCTATATCTGGTCTTCTTTCATCAATGAATGTTGAATACCCATTTTCAATTCTCCTATTAGGAATCACACTATGACGGTCATAAGCCCACTTCTCTCCTAACAGTAGGTGCATCTTATCTAAAATCTTAGTGACTTCATCAGTTGCATGTCTCATATTAACTATAAGAGGACCAACAGTCATTGGCAATTTAAACATATGACCTTTCTTCATAGGCACAAAATGTATTTGATCAACATTTAAAATTTCCTAATGAATTCCAAAACAAATAATCTCATGGGCACAAATACTGGAAGCCTATAAGGTTCTACACTAGCTCCATAGAGTCTAATTTCAGAATAATCTTGAAAAACATACCAATCACCAAACTTACAATTCATCCTTAGCTGCAATAACTCTTGAGCCTTTGGTAGGAAGCATGGGGGAGAGATTACATTCAAAATTATATATGCAGTAGAGATAAAATGACTTGCAAAGTCAAACAAACCTTCCTCAATTTGTTCTTTTCTTACTATGTCTGTCCAAAATACTATTGACTGCCTCTTTTTATTTATATCCATTATATTTAACCCCAGATGCATTATTCTACATTTTGATATAAAAACAGATAAATAACAAGAGAGGGAAACCTGAATGAACCCATAGTGATAAACTCATAAGCTGAGAATTGACAACTTCCTGCCAATAAGAAGGGATATCCAACACTACTCTTGGGTTCATCATCAAGGCGAACATTCCCAGAACTGATTTGTCCATTGTACTATCAACATCTTTTCCCAAAATATTTGAAATGCACCTCAGCACTGGTCTGACTTCTACCTCAAAAAACTCCATGGAGAATTCTTTATTTTCAGGTGCAAACTACTTTGTATCTGGCTTCAGAAAAAACATGAATTTGTTGAACTCTTAACCTGCAAGACTATCATAATGCACCATCAACGAATCATCAATGAATTGGACATATGACTCTGACTCAGCGTAACACAGAGCTTGATGAATTAATTGGGCTGAGACTTGCAGAACATTTTCTCCTTGAAAATTCATTACAAAACACTTTCCCGGGTACATGACAAACACTAACCAATACACAAATTTGGGAAACAGGTGCATTCTTGGAATGCATGTAGACAATATACTAGTTTGAACCATGGTGGTATAAATTGGAGGAGCTTTAGCGTTTAAGCAAACCTGTTGATAAAACGAAAGGTGGTTAAGACAACAAACAGTATCCTGGATGTCCCTCTCAGTGTCCATGAGAGGAATGTCATTGGAAGAAGCTTAAAGGGATGGACGCTTGGCCATAATTTAGCTTGTGGTGACAAACAATAAACAGGGTGGCAGAGAGCAGGGACAGACACAGCGCATACAAAACTTCAAACACAAACTAGCAATAATAACCTTACAAAAATGAGAATCAATCTTAAATAGGTGGAGTGGGCTTAAGAATTAAATGCTGAAAATACGTGCCAAAAGACCGTTAAAAATACTCCAACGTGGACGATAGATGTCACCAACTAGTTGCTTACATCACTGCGAGAGGTCTGGAGGTATGGAGAGCTCGTTGGGTTCATGCCCCCGCAGTGAATCTCGACCATTAATCTGGATCGGCCCTGCAGTCAATAGGGTCAACTGCAGAGGCACCCTCCTCGTTAACCCGCGCACTGAAAGTGCCCGCGGGTTGACACTTTTATTCCCTGTCTGATAAATCATCGGATCTTGCTCCATAACATGCTTGTTATTTAGTTTGTGTGCTGGGACCTGCTTCCACAAAGGCTTAAAGTATTAAAATTTAAACTTATTGTAACGAATATTACATTTTTATGCTAAAGTACATGAAACTTTATACTTTAACATATTTTTTGATAATTTTCTTTTTTTTTGTATTTTTGAAAATTAAAAATAAAGGATATTGAAAATGGGCCACAACATATGGCTCCACCTAGGGATAGTGTTTTTTTCCACGAAACACTAAGAACTGCAGATTAATGCCTTCACTTCAGGCATGGAGTCAAATGTTGCTTGATGAAAAATGTACAATGAAGGTAACTGAATATGTACAATGGTGAACCATAAAACTTCAATGTTGGAAGTAATGTTTTAGATACTTCCTATTCACAGGAAGCTCTACTGTTCCTCCATCAAGATTCTCCAGCATGAATGTGTTATTTGATCTAGCTTCAACAATACTGTATGGGCCATACCAGAGTGGATCAAACTTACCATGCTTTCCCTTTTCTTCTCTTTTGGTATCCCATCTTAATACCAAATCTCCAGTTTGAAAAAGAATCTCCTTTGATTTTCTATCAAAAATAGACTTCATCTTTTCTTAATAGGTGACGAAGTTTTCCCTGACTTTATTCTTTCTCTCACTCAATTCTATCACCTTATCCAGTCTTCTTATCAATGCAATAGGTTCTTCTTATGCTTCTTAGAGAAAAGAAATTATAGGTCTAGCTAGTTGAGTAGGAAACAAAGCTTGAGTACCATATACCAATTCATAAGGGGACTTACTTGTAGATATTCTAGTAGTCATTCTTACTACCCAGAGAGAAAATATCAACTTTGAATCCCAGTTTTTCTGATTTTCATTAATTATTTTCTTTAGAATCTTGACCAATGTCTTGTTGGAAGATTCAGCTAGCCCATTCCGTTGAGGATGATATGCTGTAGAATGAGACAAAATGAAATTATATGTTTGACAGAAATTAATGAATCTGACTGAATTCAATACCTGAGCATTGCCTGTTACAATCTTGACTGCACACCCAAACCTGCTGAAGATGTTTTCTTCCAGAAACTTCATTACTACCAGATCATTTTCTTTTCTAGTAGGAATTTCCTCCACCCACTTTGTAAAATAATCAATGGTAGTCAGAATCCACTTGAACTGCCCACTTGATGGTGGATTAATTTCTCCAATAAAATATAATCCCCATTTTCTAAAGGGTTCTTCAACAAATATAAAGAGAAGAGGTAAAGGAGCTAACATTTTCTTTTCTGCAAACAATTGACATTTTTGGTAGCTTCTAACCAATCTATATACATCAACAAACAAGGAAGGCCAATAAAAACCTGATTTGAGGATTTTATGAGTAGTAACCTTCCAACTATAATGGCCTCCACACAGAATTTCATGGTATTCTTTGATAACTTCCATTGACTCTCCTTCTGCCAAACACAACAACAAAATGCCAGCAGGATCCTTCCAATATAATTTAGCATCAATTATAACATAAGGTTGAGCTTTGAGTTTAAGAGCTCTGTACTTTGTTCTGTTTATTGAGGGTGGACAAGAGAAAAAGCACAAGTAGTGAATAATATCCTTATACCAATCGGAGCAGATAAATTTGTATTTAATTGCTGACTTTGCGCTACTTTGACTTGTTTCATCAACAGCTTCATCTTTTTTTTCACAGTGAAAAAGTTCGTAACTATTCATATTAATGATCAGCTACCTGTTACATATGACTGTAGTATAAAAAACTATTGTTCTGTCCGAAACATATACAAAATCATAATCAGTCAGTTTTAAAAAAAGACTGTAGACAGTCACCATCCCAGAAAAACATGACATATACAATGTAAGACATAAATAGTCCCCTAGTAAGTTCGGTGCATAACTTACTACAACCTACAGACCCAGAGTAAATATGAAGTATTATACATGCCGAATAAATAAAAAAAGGGGAGGTAGTACAAAATCTCCCTGCAAGCAGCTGTAAAAAACTAGACATCAATATCAGGGGGAACCTCCTCGATAAAAGGCCGATGATAATATCTGTAGATCTGTCCCTCTGTGTGCTCTGTGATATGCCAGGTACCCCAGGTCAGCTCCGAAGCTTCTTTGGACAGTTGATCCGCCACTTTGTTCCGAGACCTATAAAGGTGCAAGCAGATTAATTCCTAGATCTTGGAAATTAGATTATGTTAGCAGCTTTGCTAAGCCTTGTCCTTTTACCAACTTAGTAGGTTTAATGTCTAAGTCATACTCCTGGATTTTAGCAATCCACTTTCCTCTTTTTCCTTCAACATCACTTTGAACTAACACATCTTTTACAGCTAAGTTAGGTACATATGCAACTATTTGAGACTATAGCACATAAGTCCTGAAGGCTTTTAATGCTTTAACTAAGGCATATACTTGTTTCTCCAAGATATTGTATTTGAGTTCTGCATCTCTGAGAACTTTACTGAAAAATGCCACAGGTTGCTCTTTTCCCTCTTCATTTTTCTCCGGCAACACAGCAGCAATGGTAGAAGGTGATGCAAATGAAAATATTTGGAAATACTTTTGATAATCTGGACTGATTAAAACAGGAGCTTCTTGAAGAGCTTCTTTAATCTTGGCAAAGGACCCTCTTTCATCTTTGTCCCATTTTACTTCAGCATTTTTCTTCAGCATATCTGTTATGTTTCTAACAATCTCAACATAATTTGGGACAAATCTTCTCAAGAAATTAATTTTTCCTAGAAATATCTGGATATCTTTCTTACTTATAGGCAAGGGAATTGTATATATATCTTCAGCTTCAACTCTTGCTGGATCAATTTTCACCCCTTGATTTTAAACTATATGTCCCAGCAAAGATTTCTTAGGAGTCAATGATAACCCAAACATCCTGCATTTCAGGAAATCCTTCTGCAGATGCTCCAAGTGCTCATCATCAAAACCTAAAAAAATAGTCACATCATCCAAATATATGACTACAAATTTGTCACCCACAAATGCTATGTCCATTGCCCTTTGAAAATTAGCCCCTACTTTCATGAGACCGAAAGGCATCCTGGCATAAATGAACATTCCCCAAGGTGTGGTAAAAGTTGTTTTCTTCTGATCTTCCTTTTCAATAGCTACTTGGTTGTACCCGGAGAATCCATCAACCATAGATAATCTATAAGCTCTTGTCACTTTTTGTAAAACATAATCCATCTTTGGCAAAGGATAATTTTCTTTTAGAGAAGCTCTGTTCAAATTCCTGAAATCAACACATAGCCTTATCTCTCCATTATTCTTCCTCACAGGAACCAAATTAGAAACCCAGTCTGAATATCTAAGTGGGACTATGATTTTTGCTTGCAGCAATTTCTTCACCTCCTTTTCAATTGGAGTGAGGAGCGGTGGATTAATCTGCCTAAGCTTCTGCCTGTGAGGCTTGACCCCATATTTTAATGGTATCTTATGCTAAATAATATCTAAATCATATGTCTTCGAATCGTTATAGGACCATGCAAATACATCCATATATTTTCTGAAAAGATCAATATACCTTTCTTTATAATTCTTAGGAACTCCTTTGAATAACTTGACCATCTTGGGCTCCTGCTGAGTTCCTAGATTACAGTCCTCCATCTCACCTTCTTGAGAAACCTTATTTTTATCAAGTGCTACATCATTTGCATCAAACAGCCTTTCAAGAGGAGCCAAACCTTTGGGTAATACATTGTCTTTTAATTGTATTATCTTCTGATCACCTATTGATTGCTTAAGATTTGTCAAGTCCTCATTATGATCAGTCTGTTCACTTTCTTGATCTATTTCACTATCTTCAAAGTTTCCAATCATTGTTAGAAAATGATTTATCTTCTCATCATCTTCGAAGACCTGCCAATGTTTAACATTATCAGGGATTGAGGGTCTATGCCTCAACTCAATCTCATATCTTAGTTTAGGATTGATTGGTGGCTTAAATGTATTGGCTGCAACTGCCAGTGAATCTTCCATTCTGTTTTCTTCTCTTGGAATGAATTGAAGATTCAAAGCTTCAAAATAATTCTCAATAAGGTTTCAGACTTCATTCCTATATGATCTCAACCTTGCATGCTTAGTTTGACACAAATTTTTAATCTGCTTTATAATCAACTCAAAGTCACTGAAAATGGAAATACATTGAATTCCCATTTGTTTATCAGTTTGGAGACACAAAATTAATGCCTCATACTCAGCTACATTATTTGTCGATTCAAATTCAAGCTTAAAATAAAAAGGCAAAAAATTATCTTCTGGAGAAATCAGCAAAAATCCAACTCATGTGCCATCCTTAGAATAGGCACCATCAAAATAAAATTTCCAAATTTTATTTGAATCCAGCTCCTTATATACAATTACTGAAGAGAGGTGCTTCTGTGAGTCTTCAGCAAATTCTGCATCTTCATGCAGCATAAAACAAGAGAGATCCTCCTTCTCTTGGCCATAGATAGGGGAATTTCTTGCATCTTTCTTTGTGGTAGTCTTAACAAATCTTGTTTCTCTGTATAATCTTCTTTCTTCCCCATTGAACACATGAATGATTGCATATGTAAAGTCCAATTTTAAAACACCCCCAAGTTTTGCTCCCCAAGATCTGGACAACAACATACCAAATCTAGCTGGAATATATGCAACTACTACATCCATCATAATACTCTTGGCTGGAATTTGAGCCAATGATACTATCATATCTTTAAATAAGTCCAACACACTTCACCCTTTTGGAATCAAATGAATATAGGTCTCTATAGGGCTTCATAATTTGTAAATTCAATTCTTTCATTACAGGAAAATGGCATGAGATTATGTGATGCTCTAGAATCTAACATACAATTATGCAGAACAAAATCATGAAGAAGCACTGAGATATAAAACGAGGGAATAGAAGAATCTACCTCTTCCACATGTGGACCAAAAGTGACTACTGGTTTTCCTTCTTGCAAATTCACAGTATCACCAACATCATCAGATTGAGAAATATTAATAAATTTTGTAATTTCTTTCTTGTAACCAGGTGTCTTACCTAACTCAAGCAAGGGTACTTGAATTTTGATCTTTTCCAATTCTTTGGACAGACTGAAGGTTTGATTTTGTTTAATAATATTCTCAGGTTCTTCTTGATTTCTGTTAGGATTAGCATTCTGCTCAGGTACAGTAACAATCTTCTCCAAAATATTAGAATCAATAGACTTATTTTTGGAAGTCTCAGCCTGTTTCTTTTCATTTCCACTCACTGAATTCATAGGTTGTTTCCCCTTGTCTTATTTTTTTACTGAGTGCTATGGTTGCGGAGTCGCCATTGGAGAAGGGACTGACCCTGGCTCTTTTTCCTCATCATCCTGAGTTCTTAATCTCTTTTTTTATCTTAAGTCATACTTCTTATGCAACTCTTCTTGCATAAAATCTGTGATTTGCTTTCAATACTCATCCATTTCTTACTGATCAAATGACACATCAGCTTCTGTGCATTCTTCTTCACATTTCTCTTATTCCTCATCATCTTCCATATAAACAGCAGATATTTGATCTTCAACCTCTTTCTGATCATCCTCAGCAAACTGTGAATGTGTTGCTTCTATATATAAGGGTGCTTGCACTTGATCCTGATCTCTCCTTTCCCTCTACAAAATATGCAAGGGCTGCTTTCTGAACGGTGGATTGAAAACTCCTCTGTTTTGCTGTGAAGGTTTCTTATTTTACAAATCCATCTTCACTAATTTATTTGAAAATTTCTTGATAACCCTAGTCATGTCATCAATCCTTTGATCCTGTGATGAATCTTCTTTGGCCTTGCCTTTATCTTGAACCGACTGCTTTTCCTGTGTTTTTCCAGCAATAGTCATGTTTGCTTCAATTTCCAAAGCATCAGTTTGGATTTGTTCAAGAGTAGTTGATCTTCTCTCTCTCAAAGTGAAACTAAAATCTAATACAAAAGCTCCAGCAAAAACAACTCTTGCTCCAACAAGAGGAGGTTTCATTTTTGCAGGAAAACTATTATACAATTTGTTGAATATTTTAATGAAATCATTCACGTTTTCATCAGAATTTTTCTTGATACAATTAAACTCTATCAATGAATAGCCATGATCTCTCTTTTCACCCCATCTTTGGATGAATTGTGTTTCTAATTCATCCCAATTATTAATCGAGCCATTTGGTAATCCTTTAAACCATTTTCTTGCCTCTCCATTCAGAGACTGTATAAAAAGCCTCATTACTACATCAAGATGTTCAACATTTAAATTTTCAGCAAAAGTGCAAAACAATGGCAAGTGTTGTTCTGCAGTTATTTCATCTGCACCAGTAAATCTAGGAAGCAACTTAAGGTATTCCTGAGGCATTGCATTCATAGGTTGTGGAAGATTTAATGGTGCATATCTATTCATCAAGAAAGTAGGGACAGGGGATGCCATGTTTATGCCTTGATTAACTGCTCCTTGAGTAGGTGGGGTTTGTATACCAGTTTTTGATGTGGATGGATGAGGTGAAACAACTGATATGGCAAGGGGTTGATGAAAAATAGCAGAAGAACTGGCAACTGTATTAGGCTGAGCTTCTAAAAATGTGAATGAAACAGACTCAAAATATTGTTCTTCTAACTTTGGTTCTTGGAAATGAATATGTGGAGAAAAGGATTCTTGTTCCAGGAAAATGAGTTTCTGGGAAATATCCTTGGATGAAAGGTTATGGGAACTGCTCCCTGGTGCAGGCAGTATAGCATCAGGTGTAGAAAGTGCTCTTGATTTCTGGCTTCTTTTACAAACCAGCTTTTCAAGATCTGATAGAATAGGAGCTTTCTGCTAAGTGGTCTCTGACCTCGTATGTGGCCTTTTATACGCCAGAATTATGAAATAAAGACACGTCCTGATATTTCCTCCTCTCTGAACAACCAGAGGAAAAATAAAACCCAGGGAAAAACTTCGCTTCTTCGTCCCCGGCAACGGCGCCAAAAAATGTTGTACCTTAAGAGACAATCCCTTGGCTGTGGTAAGGAATCTGTGCTTAAGACATTTATATAAATATGTCACAAAAATATTGGTCTTTGTTTAATCACCGTCATATATTTATCATCAAACCCTCAAAGATTAAATACAATGAATGTCCCACAATGCTATTATCTATTGATATAGAATGGAATGAATCAGAAGAACATGAAGAAAGGAAGCCCAAACTGATATGTTGATGTACAGAATATACCACCTCAAACTTCAGAAAAATTATAAGAAAAGGAATTGTTAAAGTGAAGGAGCGCCTATTAAGGATTTTAGCTCTTATTCACACAAGTAAAAAGAGACCTGTAGCTTCATTACTTCATTTTATTCAAAGATAGAAACACACAATGTAAACTGGAAGACATATCGATATCAAAAAATGCCAGAATCTTGCTTTTCATTCATTAATAGTTTGAAAACTGAGTACAAAATTGTAGTTTGAAGGTCCAAAACTCGGAAACTTTTTCTTTCTTGTTTATCTCTTTAAATACAATAGAAAGTAGTTTGTAACTGTTGGAACTAATCCTAACTGCTTCAACTACTTAGTACTTCATCAACTACCTATTATATGTCATCAAAAATGTCTTATTACATTTACATTCTCTTTAAAAGAGAAAAATAACATAAAACATAAATCCTAATCTATTTGTTGAATGTGAACTGATGATGCTAATGTTGCATTCCCTTGACTGGTTGGTTTATCTTTCTTTGAATCCGAGGGATCCTTTGGTAGATCTGTCATCCAACCTCTGCATTTCTTCCATATCTCGATGTTTGTCTTAGGTGAATGAACCAGCTTGTGATATTCCAATCTAAAGGCAGTAATTATGTTGAATGATGGCCTCTCTGTAAATAAAATCTTCACTAACCACAGCAGCTGAAAATGTCTTTGAAGGAAATTGATCATTGTTTCTCCTTTAAGAATCTGGGTCTTTTCATGAGTATTGTCTACCTTGATTTTTGCCAACACCAGTAAGGGTTCATAAGAATCCCATGATAAAATACTACCACCAAGACCCCAACATGATGGGAAACCTGCTCTTGCTATTTTGTCAAATAAATTATCAAACTGGCTCACTGCTTCCTTAAGCGCAATCAACTTCTTCTATGTAGACTTCCTGCAATCATTTTTGACAATCATCTTATTAATTTCCACAGCATATAAAATCATGTTTTTAATCTCATTCTCTTCTAACTCTTGATCAGTTTTGGAATCAATGAATTTTCTTTCCCAAATGGCCCTGTTAATTGTCTTTTGCTTGTCTGCCATGAATTGTTTTTCAAAATATCTGATAATACTTCTTTCCTCTGCAACAACAGTCAGAAAACCCCAAATTGCTTTTATTTTTGCAATGATATCATTCCAGATGATATCCTTAGCCTGTATTAGGGAGATATTTCACTTCAATTTTTCCTTGAGATTTTTAATCTCAGCCTCAATAGTCTGGCAATCTATTCTGTATTTACTGACTTCCCCCTCTTTGGCTTGTATAATCTTTGTTGTTGTTTCCAAATCAACTTGTACCTTTTTGCGATCTCTCTCTGCCATCTTCAGTTCAGTGGTTAATTGAGATATGTGTGCTACTGGATCTTCATTAACATATGGAAAAATGAAAGTACAAGTATGAGATTCAATATGATTATGCAATGATAATGCATTTTACTTTAATTTGGTAATTTCTTCTTCCTTTTGCAAGAGCTGCTGAAGAATTTTCTCTTTCTCATTTTCTACTTCTGCAACCTCTGCTACCATAGAGTGCTCTCCTGTAGGCAATTTCAATTTTTTCTTCAGCACAGATATTTCAGATTCGGCACTTTGCAGCAGTTTCTATACAACAGACCTGTCATTGGGATCTACCCCAATCTTCACAATAATATTTTTAAGCTCTTCATTCTGGATTGTTAAAGCCATGGAATTTTCTTTCTCCAACTTCAATTTCTTGATCACTTTTCCAAGCATGTTTTTAGCCTTAAGTGCCATTGCATTGGTTTTGGTTAAGTCATTCACAATCAGTTGACCTGTTTGCATATGTAGATTTACTTTGTAAAGCAATGGAATTTTCTTTACATCCACAGTTAGATTCACAGTATTAAAATTATTGGATGAACTAATAGACATATCAGAGGGATGTGAAAGGGAAATATTAAATTGATCATTTTCAAGATCCATTGCAGTTCGCAGTCTTGTTTGATCTGGGGTTATCTGGTACTCAGCTTGAGCCTCCATGCTTGCCTTCATTTTCTGATTTCTTTCTACAATCTCAACAAACATTTGTTTGATTAAGGGCACTTGTTCCTGAGTGCTTTCATGCCTTCTTGGTGAAGCAGGGACATTTTTCTCATCTCCCAATTGTAGTGAAAAACCAGGTTGAGCATCTACAGAATCCTCACTGAGCTTTGTCCTCTTTTCAGTCCTATGTTCTTCATCTTCTGAATCAATCACTATTTCTTTACCTCTCTTGTTTGACTTCTCTAATATGACAGGAGTTTATACATTTCAGCTCACAGAACCTGCAAAACCCTTATTTGCCATATTTTCTATATCAGTTCTTCTTACATGAATGAATGTTGAATACCCATTTTTAATTCTCCTATAAGAAATCACACTATGAGGGTCATAAGCCCACTTCTCTCCTAACAGTAGGTGAATCTCATCTAACATCTTAGTGACTTCATCAGTTGCATGTCTCATATTAACTATAAAAGGACCAATAGTCATTGGAAGTTTAAACATATGACCTTTCTTCATAGGCACAAAATGTATTTGATCAACATTTAAAATTTTCCTAATGAATTCCAAAGCAAATAATCTCATGGGCACAAATACTGGAATCCTATAAGGTTCTACACCGGCCCCATAGAGTCTAATTTCAGAATAATCTTCAAAAACATACCAATCACCAAACTTACAATTCGTCCCTAACTACAAGAACTCTTGAGCCTTTAGCAGGAAGCATGGGGGAGAGATTCGATTCAAAATTCTATATGCAGTAGACATAAAATGACTTGCAAAGTCAAAAAGACCCTCCTCACTCTGTTCTTTCTTTACTATGTCTATCCAAAATACTACTGACTACCTTTTCTTATTCATATCCATTATATTTAACCCGAGATGCATGAATTATTCTACATTTTGATATAAAAACAGATAAATAACGAGAGAGGGAAACCTGAATGAACCCGTCAGTGATAAACTCATTAGTTGAGAATTGACAGCTTCCTGCCAATAAGAAGGGATATCCAGCACTACTTCTGGCTTCATCATCAAGGCGAACATTCCCAGAACTGATTTGTCCACTGTACTGTCATCATATTTTCCCAAAATATTTGAAATGCACCTTAGCACTAGTCTGACTTCTACATCAAAAACCTCGATGGAGAATTCTTTATTTTCAGGTGAAAACTGCTTTGTATCTGGCTTCAGAAAAAAGATGATTTGGTTGAAATCTTGACCTACAAGACTATCATAATGCACCATCAACGAATCATCAATGAATTGGACATACGACTCTAACTCAGGTTAACACAGAGCTTGACGAATTAATTGGGCTGAGACTTGCAGAACATTTTCTCCTTGAAAATTCATTACAAAACACTTCCCTTGGTACATGACAGACACTAGCCAATACACAAATTCGGGAAACAGGTGCGTTCTTGGAATGCATGCAGACAATAGCTCAGTTTGGACCATGGCGGTATAAATTGGAGAAGCTTTAGCGTTTAAGCAGACTTGTTGATAAAACGAAAGGTGGTTAAAAGAACAGACAGTATCCTGGATGTCCCTCTTAGTGTCCATGAGAGCAATGTGACTGGAAGAACCTTAAAGGGATGGACGCTTGGCCATAATTTAAATTGGGGTGACAAACAATAGATAGGGTGGCAAACAACAAGGAAATACATAGCGTAGACAAAAATTAAAACATAAACTAGCAATAATAACCTTACAAAAATGAGAATCCATCTTAAATAGGTGGATCGGGCTTAAGAATTAAATGTTGAAAAGAGGCGCCAAAATACCGTTCAAAATACTCTGATGTGGATGATAACTGTCACCAATTGGTTGCTTACGCCACTACGGGAGGTCTTGAGGTACGGAGAGCTCGTTGGGTTCATGCCCCCGCAGTGAATCTTGACTATTGATTTGGATTGGCCCCGCAGTCAACAGGTTCAACTGCGGAGGCACCCTCCTCATTAACCCGCGCACTGAAAGTGCCCGCGGGTTGACACTTTTATTCCCTGTCTGATAAATCATCGGATCTCTCTCCATAACATGCTCATTATTTAATCTGTGTGCTGGGACTCGTTTCCACACAGGCTTAAAGTATTAAACTTTAAACTTAATGTAACGAATATTACATTTTTATGCTAAAGTACATGAAACTTTATACTTTAACATATTTTTTGATAATTTTCTATTTTTTTGTATTTTTTAAAATTAAAAATAAAGGATATTGCAAATGAGCGACAACATGGAAGACAAAAATTCAAGATCAAATTTCTGCAAAATAATAATCCATCGATTGTATTTGCCCCCAATCACTTGCCTAATGAGAAAAAATTGAAATGGATTGACTACTGCCAAAACATATGTTTTGCGAAGAAGAATATAATGTCTGAGTCGTTGAACAACATGAAAAGCTTCCAAAGCAAGTTTCTCTATCGGAGAATACTGCAGTTCAGGACCTACCAAGCCTCGACTAAGGTAGTATATAACATGCTCAAAAAGAGCATCATCTTCCTGAACCAAAACCATACCAATGGTAGATTCTGCTACAGCGAGATAAAAGAGGAAATCCATGATATAATCGAGTGGACTCAGTAAAGGAGCAGAGGTCAATGCTTTTTTCAAAGCATCGAATGAGATTTCAGCAAATTCATCCCAAAAACACGGAACTCCTTTCTTTAATAACCTCATAAATCTGTTTGTAATCTCGGCATAATTTACGATGAATCTCCACATGAAATTATCTTTTCCTTGCAGACTTTGAAGTTGACGAATTGAATACGAGGGAGGAAACTGAAGTATTGCCTCAACCTTGAAGGGATCTACCCAAATCCCTTCCGTAGACACGATGAATCCCAACAAACGACTGGATGTGACAGCGAAAACACACTTATTAGGGTTCAACCGTATTTTGTAATACCGACATCGTTCAAAAACTTGGTGGAGGTGAGAAGTATGATCAATTCTCTTATGAGAACGAGCTGTTAAATCATCCAAATATACCTCAATAATATGTTTGATGTTGTGGAAGGCATAAGACATGGCCCGCTAAAAGGTAGCTCCAGCATTTTTAAGGCCAAAATGCATCTTCTCGTAAGCAACGGTACTCGAGGGACAAATAAACGCAGTCTTATGCTAATCTTTAGAACAGATAGTGATTTGATTATATCTCGAGAAATCGTCCATGAAGGAGAAAATCTCATTCCCAGCACACTCATCGATGATCTGATCTATAAATGGTGTGGGGTAATTATCTTTATGACATGCCTTATTTAGTTCCCTGAAATCGATGCAAACTCGGATCATTCCTTGTTTCTTGTCCATAGGAACTGGATTTGAAAACCACTCAGTAAATGGAATGGGGTAAATGAAACCTGCCTTAAGCATCTTCTCCACCTCAGCTTTGATAGTTGTTTCCTTCCTAGGGTTGACCAGACGAAGCTTCTGCCTGATAGGCTTAGCATTTTCATATGTCTTGATCTCATGTTGGACAGTAGATGGATCTATACTAGACATTTCCTCATAAGAGCAAGCAAACACATCCCGAAATTCTCGAAAGAGATCAGTGTAAGTCTGAATTTCTTCAGGGGAACACTCGGCTCCAATGAAGACATTCTCTATAATGTTGGGATCTCTGGAGATGTTCACCGGGGTAGTAGCAGAAATAACAGCCATGTTCCCTTCAGCGAATACCTGTGTTGGTGTTAAAGGGTTCAGGACTGGGTGAACAGGACCAGAAGACTAAAGGCTAGGGAAACTTAGTTCAAATTCTCGCAAGTCTGGTAGAAAGTAAGACCGATGATGCAAATCATCCCACAGTCTCTCTACACTAGTCATTGCTTCGAGGATGGCCTCTTCAGAAGGAAGAGTGGTATCAAGGCAATCATGAGCAAAATATGAACTAAGAGATGCTATTAGGGTCCCGTGATTTGGCTGATTGGCAAGCCAAGTGACAGGGTAACATCAAACCAATCTTTGCAGCCTAAGGACCTAGCCTTCCTGGACTTAGAGAGGGCTCTCTCTATTTGTGTAAGGGATATCTATGTGTTTGCTTCTTGTGTTTCTGATTTTAGGCTAGTTATGAAGTAGGTTTTTGGTTTTGTTTTTAGGTTTGTGAGGGATGAACTGATCAAAGACTAAGATAGATAAAAATATTGTTAGATTAACTAGGTTATGGGGTCAAAAAGGTCAAGGAAGCTTTCAGATGGTGATACAAGGTTATTGAAGGGCCGATTTGAGCGAGGTAAAATGGAGTGGGATGGACACTAAATTTGTGAAGAACAAAGGATTTCAAACATAAATAGTTCAATAGCTGACATAAACATGGTAGGGCTAACCATTAATCATGAGAAATGTAACTATAAACTGATCAATGCATATAAATAAACATTCAAGCAATACATAAAGAGATATGACTCTCTAACTTTAAGAAATTGCTATCAGACTTTGGGAAAATACATTTAAGACAAACAAACAACTCAAATCACTATGAGGAAACACCTAAGCATAGTATTTCAAGCTATTGGGCACTTTGAAGCAATATTGCATAGTTTTAGGCAAAGGGCAAGATCAGTACAAGACCTCCTTGGTTCAACAAATGACAATCAAACAATCAAAGAGAGGTTTCAGAGGTGGAGCTATGACTAGCCATGAGTAAGCAGGGCATACCATGAATCATACTTAGCATGCATAAAACCATAAATGAAACAAGCAAACAATTTCTTCAGTTATCAAAGAGCAATCAAGGATTCTTTGATATGACTAAGAAGGAAGAAAACATAGAAACTATAAAGAAACAGGAAATTTGAGGTGCCTCCAAGGGCATGTCTCAAATCTATTCTCTACTGTCTTATAGCAAGCAAGAACATGGAATTATGAATGAAAACTAAGAAGCATAACAGAGAGGGACACTATACCATTTTACCAAGTCAAGGAATCCAACAACAGACCTCTTTCATCATCCAAAAACATTCAATAAACTATCCAATGCATGAGACAAGTGTTTCTTCCAAGCTTGTATAACCATATATTTCTTCTATTCATCAATTTTAGCCTTATTTACAATGAATTCTCTTGGAATATATAGGCCAAGATAAGGGAAAACCTCCTAGTGCAACTTGCAATCTCATTGGCCCATCAAAAATATTTGATTTTGTCCTTGAGGCTTTGCAAAGCCCAAGGCACAAAATATCTAATAAAATATCTCAAAAATTATAAAAAAAAGAAAATATATTGACTTTTCATAACTAATCATGCCCAAAAATAGCTAAACGCACATGAGGAAAGTCACTTTAGAAAAGTAGATTTTTCACAAAAATACTTAAGAAATATATCAGCAGAAAGTCCTCTGTCTTACCGGCAACTTTAGAGGCCTTCCCAATGTCAAAACGAGGCCCGTGATGGCTCGTTGGAAAGCTCTAAATGTCTATTTTCTGAAAATTTTTAGTTTTCTCCAAACTGATCACAGGAAGTCTGTAAAAAGCTGACCTGTGTGTAAAAACCCAAAAAATAGACTTTGTTGATAAACGGGGCAGAGTGTGGAAAAAGTGAGTGTTTTTAGCCATTTTGGAGGAGAAAATCATATTCAATTGATCTAAAAATCATTGAGTATATGCCCCTAAAATTATGGCATCTAATGATACCATTTTCATCCTTTGAGGATGCCCCAAACAGAAATGGTGATGCCCATGATTTTTAGCCAAAAGCCCAAAAATGACAAAAAACCAAAACTTGTTGAATTTCGCCCAATTTTGGCGAGCATGCCCCTCAAGGGTTTTCAGAAACATGCTGAGAAGCTGAGGCCAAATTTTGGAGCTTTTAGGTGTCTTTCTTCATTTTTGGTGTCGGGTGCCTCCTTTGAGCTTCCTTGAGTTTTTCCTGTGTGGCCTTCAATTTCCGCCGGGCGAACTGATTGAGCATTTTATAGTGCCCGGTCATCCTCCTTTGAAGGTCCAAATCTCTATTGGCCTTCTCCAACTTCTTTTCCAAGTGATCATTGACCCTCTCGAGCCATGCTTCTCGATTTTTCTCTATCTCTTGGGTGAACAAAGTAGTGAGAAGAATAGATTGGAGAAGGGCAGCTTCTTCCTCCTTTTGTTTCTCAAGGGCTCTTTTGAGTCCCATGGTCCTTAGCCTCTTTCTCCTTGGCTGATCCTCACCTTCGCTATCATTGAACTTGCTCATGAGTTCTTCCAGTTTAGCTTGCGCCTTGGAGGCCTCTTTTTTATATTTGATGGCCTGTGTCTCATATACCGCCATGTGAACACTCATCTGTTTATTTTGTGTTTGCAAGAAGTGATTGAAGTTTCTAGACCTCTCTAGATCTGTTGTTGTGTAACCAGCTCCAAAAAGAGAAGAAAAGAGATATAAACGCCTTAGAAATGAGCTACTTCGAGGGGGCAACCTCCAATACATTACATAAATGAAAAATTCTTGGATGATACAATTTACAAAACCTCCTATCTATATATAGGAGTCCATGGGGCCATAATGTAATCCTAGTGGGCCACAATGTAATCCTAGCCGACCTAACAATAATAATTTAAGGGCACAATAATAGCAATATGGGGGTTACAGGGGTACAAAAATAACAATAAGTGGGGCTAAACTAACATAATAAGGTACTATACTATTAATATAGGGACTTAACATGCCCCTCTCCTTCAAACAAGTGTTGTCCTCAACGCTTGATTATTTCTTGATGCTTCTGTATAAAATTCTCATCCTCCCATGTGGAATCTTCTACAGGAAAGTTCTTCCACTTGCTGAGATACTCTGAAATTGATCGTACTTGTCGATTTATTGTTTCTGTGACTGCTTCAGAACTTCTTTCGATGTGATGTTGATATTCTTGTTGTTTCATTAGATTCTGCACCAAAGTTAGGTTATCCTTTGAGAGTTGGAGAACTTGTTGTTGATGCTCGATGTGATCTTCCACTAATTTATCATCCATATTTGCTATTATTTGATCCTTCAAACCATCCAACTTAGCCTCCATTTCTGCTTTTAAACCATCTATTTCATCTTCGATTGCTCTTCGTAAGATCGAAACTTGTTGCACTTGGTACCGTAATTTTGATATCTCATACTGCAATTCTTCCTCTTCATGTCATTATATAGATTTCTGAGGGCTTAATGGGTATGGAATTATTTTTTGGAGGCATTATATAACCCAATGCTGATAAATATTCTTCAATATGCCCTTGGAATCACTTCAAACTGCTTTTTCAAACAAATGTTATGCAATTTAAAAAGCAAATGCACACCTTTTTCTTGCTTTTGAGGAGCTCGATATTGAAATTGGATTATCTCTGTGATTTAAGAATTTCAATATTTGAATTTCTGTACCAATGTAGCCCTCTAAATTATATTTCTAATGCCACAGTTCTGACCTGATTTGGATTCTCCAAGACAAAGTTGTGTCCAATCTCCCACAATGACCTAATTCTGGACTAGTTCAGTAGAGCGAACTTGTAGGACTTGCCACGTGTCACTGTTTCGTCCTTTGTCTCTGAAATTGATAGCCAAGAAACTACAGTTCTTTGTACTTGCGACCAATTTTTATGGCACTCCAATCCAATTCCCAGAGAGAGAGTTATTGAACTTTTCCCACGATCACCTGTTTGAGATGAAATTCAGGAGCCTGAAAAAGCACTACCTTCCACAGATCATATCTCCAAAAATATTGCGAACCAAGTTCTGAAATTTTTTGAAGAATTTCTCACAGATTTCAGCTTCGTACTATATGAATTTTAGATTTTCAACCTTCTTACAAAAAAATTTATAGTGAAAATTCACGATGACCTGTTTAGGAGCTCTCAAAACTACCTCATTTGGCATGATATCTCCGAAAATATTATGAATTAAAGCTCAAAATTTTTAGAAAATCGCCTATGATTTTAGCTTCGCACCCTAAAAACCTCAGGCTTCGAAATTTCGTAAAAAAGTTATAGCGAAAAATGCCACGAAGGACTGCTTTGGAGTGAATAACCTTAGAATCCAAAGTTTCGATACCAAATGTTGTGTAATCACCTAAAGAGAAGAAAAGAGATATCAACGTTCAGAAAATGAGCCACTTTCGAGGGGGCAACTTCAACACATCATATACAAATGAACAATTCTTGGATGATACAATTTACAAAACCTCTTATCTATATATAGGAGTCCATGGGGCCATAATGTAATCCTAGTGGGCCACAATGTAATCCTAGCCGACCTAACAATAATAATTTAAGGGCACAATAATAGCAATATGGGGGTTAAAAGGGTACAAAAATAACAATAAGTGGGGCTACACTAACATAATAAGGTACTATACTATTAATATAGGGACTTAACATCTGTCCTCAAAGCATCAATTTTTTTTTCTCTATTGATCAAGAGAGGCTCTAGGATTCAGGCCTCATTGTCGCTATCATCACTTTGGATTTGAATTATGTCAAAGTCCCTCTCCTTCTCATGGTTTCTTTCTTCTTTCTCCTTTCCCTTGCTTTGGGTGGCCTTCTTGGTCTTCCTCCTCTTGGGTTATTTGACAACAGGCTGCTTGGGAAATTTCCCCTTGCTTCGGAGGGCCCTAGTGACATTTGGAGTTATAGTTTGAGGCACCCTTTTCCTTGATGTCCGGGGTTTGGCCACTTTTGGAGAAGGAAGTATGGCCCCTTGCCTAGGAGAGGCAGCTAGCACATGCTCTATTGGCTCTTTGCCCTTGTTACCTCCCTCATCATTCTTGCCACTGTTTTTAGTTTCTTCATGGCGCTTTTCTTTCTCAATGTGCTGCATATCATCACTGTGTTTTTCTTCACTTTGTTGCCCTTCCTCACTATGTTATTTTTCACCTTGCTGCCCTTCCTCACTGTGTTCTTTTTCACCTTGCTGCCCTTCCTTACTGTGCTCTTTTTCACCTTGCTGCCCTTCTTTATTGTGCTCTTTTTCACCTTGCTGCCCTTCTTCACCATGTTGTTTTTGTTCATCATCATGCTGCTGCTCATCATCATGTTTCTGCTCATCATGTTGCCCCTCCTCATCTTGTTGTTCTTCCTCTTCATCATGCTGCTCTTCATCTTGTTGCTCTTCATCATATTTTTCTTCTTCTTCACTATGCTGCCCTTCTTCACTGATTATGGGAAATTTTAGCTTCTTGGGAATGGGTTTACTTGAAGAAGGTGAAAGATGCTGAGTGGAAGGTGAAGGAGATGCATGGGATGAAGGTACAGTGGCGAAATCTGGATGTGCAATGAAAGTGTCCCAAGAGATTCCCTTCTTCTCAAGCTGATGAAGAATGACAACCTTGATGAGGGAATGATGGAAAAGGCAAGCTGACTGCTGAGAAGGAGGTCTTTTCTGAATAGTGGAGGCCATTTTTTCAATACTTATATGGAGGAAGAAAGGGAGATTTAACAATTGGGCTCTTGTGAAATGCATGAGCAACCAGACATGGTAAGCATAGATCCGGGAGAACCTTCCCTCGCAAGTAAAGTATTTCATGATTATCTTCATGAGGGGAGCATAACTAGTCAACAGATATGAGAAGGGAAAGATGGATGGACATGTATCCCGATGCTCCGGCTTCAAAAAAGGTTTGTACTGTTCTGAGTCTAGGTGGCTCTGTTTAAACCACTTCTCTCCGACATAAGGGATTTTGGTGGCCTTGGAAATGGATCTAGGAGAAAACTTGAAATCCAAGCCTGCCAGCTGAAAATGGTTCCCTTGAAATCTCAAAGCACAAAGATGTGTCAAGGGGAGATAGATTTTCACCTCCTGCACCCTTTGACAAAAATCTAGACATCCAACCTCATGAAATTTAAACAGGACTGAGTGATGAGCATTTACCTCTTCAGTTGAAACAGGCTCAAACCTCCTGTGAAGGCCACTTCTACTGTCTTTCCTGGGAGGCATTTTGTTTTGGATACTCTTTGCTAACCGACAACAACAAGCTGTCTCAAATGGTCCTTGAAATGGTTTCTCAACAACACCCTGTCCTCCTTATAAGTCATTGTTTAATCCTCTTTGATGCCAATCAACAAGTGTTTGTCAAATGAAGAGCAAACAGTCAATTTATTACTGTGCTTGGGCAAAGATCTTGAAAGGTGTGTTGGTGGTCTCTTGGTGAAGAAGGGACTCTTGTTTTTTGCCAAAAACAAACACCCTTCCCTTCAAACAATGCTCTTTTTTTTATTCACTGCTCTTCACAAAGTAAAAAAGACACCTTCAATCACAAACTCTGATTTTTGGACTATGGAGCTGTACAAAGTTTGATTTTTCACCATACAGAGAGGACACTTTAAAATGACAAAACTTTCACATTATGATCACTGCTTTCCTCTTTTGATTTTGCAGACAAGGTTTGTTTTTGTTTTAACAATGCTAGGACACCTTCCAGCCAACTTGGGACCTCTCCAACTCTGCTTGTCTATCTAGTAATTAGTGTATGGTTTATCACTGTTCTTAAAGCATTTAAGGTCCTTTAAGACTGATAAAAACACACCCTACCTATCACTGTAATGGTTTGTGACACTCACAACAATAAACAACCTTGATTTTTCTCAAAAACTCTACCCTCTTTATCACTGCTTTTTCTGGTGCTTTTTAAATGACAAACTGCCCTTAAAGCTACTGTCAAGACACTATCTAAATTGATTTGAGACCCCCTAAGCACAAGAAATATTTTCTCTAGTTTTAACAAAACTCTGTCTCATATACCACTGTCTATCTCATGGTTTTTAGATGATGACATGCTTTCAACAGCATTATTTCTCCTTAAGCAAAACATCCCTTAAAAATTCAAATTTTACCATGAGGTGATGAAAAATACCTTAAAAATGCTCAAGGGCCTTGTTTGATTGGTTGAGCAGCTCTTAAAAGAGTTTTTGGAGGCGTTTGGGTGAGCGGCACGTTCACAAGAAAGAGCGCCGCGCAATCAGGTCGGCCTCAGGCAGTGGGTGAACGGGCGCTATAGGCACGCTGCGCGCCACTACAAGCGCGCCGCACAACAGTTATAACCCTTTGTAATTTCGCTCATAGGCACGCTGCGCAATTTTCCAGGCACACCGTGCAGGCTTGAGGCCTTGCAAAAACTAGAAATTTGCTCAAAGTCTCTTGCTTCTCCAATGAACAGCTTAGGGGAACGTTGTATGCGTTTTTAATTTGCACAATGGGACTTTGCCAATGGTCTCTCCACCTTTTAAAGTCGAAAAAGTCAACAAACTTTTGAAATTACTTTGTGAGGGTTTTGGATGCCTTTTGAAAAGGCTTTTCGGTCATAACAGAACATAAAGCAAATGTCTTTTTAAAACATAACAAAGACTCATATTCAACCAAGATTTAACTGTTGTGGATGCTACTTTTGAATTACCATAGTCATGGCTCTTGTTGAAAATAAAAAGTCTCCTTTAAGAAACAAAACCCTTTCACTGCCTTTTCACTGTTTCTCATTAAAGAAGAAATTTTGTCATTGTTTGCCTATTTCTGACCTTCAAAGGAAACCCTGCTCAAAGCCATATCAATGATTGTAGATGCATCCTTTGAATGATATTTCTCTTTGACTGTGGGTGAAACATTAGTTGTATTCACCTAGGTTTGAAAAACATCTGTTTATCGAAAAGGAAATCCTTTAAAGACCCTTCCTACAATCATATGCAACAGCAAGGTATTTTTCACATGTTTCATAAAAAAGGCTTTTGTTTGTGATAGTGGCATGTTTCATTTCTTTGAATGTGGTCCCTGAATTTAAAACACATGTCATTCCCTTTTCTCCACACATATTGTCTCTGTGTGTTTATTTGCAAAGTCCCCTTCAGAAGCAAGGCTTAGACTACCTTCTTGTCAATTTAATGAGGTTTTGAAAAAGACCTTTATGGACAGGAAAAGCAAAGTTTCCTTGAATCATCATAGTATCACGGATTGGCCTATGTTTAACCCAGCTCTCAACTCATAAACCTTGAATTCTTTTCTACTGATTTCAACTCTGTCTTTCAAACAATGAACTCATGTGAGCACCTTTTAAAACACCACTGCTGTGTTAGTGGTTTCATCCATTGGAGAAAAAGGTGTAAACAAGTTTTTAAGGCCATTTGCAGCATTGTTGGCCTTGTTCTCTTTGAATGAAGGTACACCTTTGTTCCTGACCCTCTGCTTGTTAAATGAAGGAGGCCAGCATAATAATTCCAACCATCTGCTCACGTTTGGAGGAGGTTTTACAACAAGTGACCCAACCCTCTACTCATGTTTGGAGGAGGTTTTACACATTGATGCTATTTCATCTCTTTTCCAACTGTGTCATCTTCCTTTTAATGCCCATCTCTGCTTGGTATATCATAGTAAGTAATAAAAGTGAAAAATGGACAATATGTTATGAGAGGGATTCTCTGAGATATGTATTCTATTGTTAAAATACTCTTATGCATCTGTAGAAACCAGAAGCAATCTTGTCCTGTGTCTGTAGAGTATTACTTGCTAGTCATAAGTCACTAACCTTTTGAATGTGTTTGTAAGAGTTCATTGAATTACCTCTCTGACTAGTACTTGCATCCCAGGCTCAAAACAACATGAGAAGCAGCTGTCTTCTCATGTTTTTCTTGACAATGTCTTCTGGGATACCTGAACATCTCTGCTTTTGAAAAAGACATTGAAACACTATAAATCCACCTAATATTAGTTTGGCTTTTGGTATATGCACTGCTAAGACATCAAGGCTTTTTAGTGGCGCGACCTAAGAGTGTATCAAGATTTGTTTGCAGAATAGGAGGGCCATCTATGACTGGTTGGTTTTAGACAGAGGTTCTTTTGGCTTAGGATAGTTTGCCAAGGGAGGATTGCCTAAAGCACCACTACCTAACTTAGGGGAGATTTTTGACAGATTTGGAGTGTTCTCTTTGGCATGATCAAATCCCAAGATGAGATATGACCAGAGGTAGTGTAGTTGACATTCTTATCAATCAGTTGGTTAAGGAATGAGCTGGGGATGAGGGTGAATGACAGTTAATGACCTGAGCTTATGACAGCTGATGGACAAGTTTGTATGACTGAGACTAGATAGGGCTTGAAAATTATGTTTTTTTTCTCATCATAGGCTGATTAAAAAGGTAGGAGGGAAAAAATGTTTATGGGTGTTTTCAAGCTGACAAATTTGACAAATTCGAGATCAACTGCTAGAAAACTTGGCTTTAAAGACTAGTCATCATCAACAGGTGAAAAACACTAATGACTAACAGATTCCATTCCACCCACTTGACCTTCTTCTAATGTGGAGGTAGGAGAAGGTAAGGTCCAAGGGTCCGAAAAATAATGAGTTCTAAATAAATCTCTCTGAGTAGGAACCCTAGAGGATGAAATAGAATTGATATGAACTGATGGAGGCAGAAGATCAAAAGTACCCATCAGGGATGTATACATTCCAACCCCTAGATTCTCAACAGGTTGCTTGGTATCCTTCACCAAAGGAATGGTTGGGTCAGAAGATGCATTCGGATCTACAGGAGAACAATCCAGTTGATCAACTGTGACAATTCTCCCTTCGTGAGGGAAACATGCAATACGAAATAATGAGGATGCAATAGCATCCATCTCATAGATCCAATTTCTTCCCAACAGAAGGTTATAGTCTAAGCTTGCATCGACTATCTCAACTTCAACATTGACAGTTTTACCCCCAACATAGATGGGTAAAGCTAGAACAATACCATGAGACTTGTGAGAATGACCCTCAAATGCAGTCAGAAGAGTGGTTGAAGGGACATCTGAGGGAGATCCAATAGCCTTCCAGCATGCAAGAGACATTACACACGTGGAAGCGCCCTCATCAACAATTGTTCTAAAAATATTAAATTTCCGATATGTTGACCTGATATGGAAATCCATTTGATGAGGAAGTCTCTTTTTAAAAGTTGACATGTCAAATGTGATAATCAAAGAATTATTCGGATCAATAGCCCCAATGGCAGTGAGAAATTCTCTCATTTGTGCAGGACACGATTAGAGTACCTCTAACGCAGACATGGCACAAGGACTTGAGCCAGATCTTCTACAATTGAGTATTTTTGGAAAGCCTTGGCATTAGGATTGAGCGTCATACACTTTGTAGACCCTTTCGGCATCTGAGGTATAGGCTCAACTACAGGCCTCTCTATATGGAGCGGCTCAACACTATTAGGAGCACTCTTAGATTTCGAAGACTCAGCTTCGCCATAATCACGAGATCTCGTAGAGATATCTACGTGAGAACTCATCATGTATATGTTTGATGTATTTTCCCCTTCCTGGCTACCCCCAGAGGGAACCCCAGTATTTTCATTCGTGCCAGCAAGTAATTGTTTCCCTTGGGGAAAAGGGTTTTTCAGCACAACCTGGGAACTAGAAGAACCCTTTTGAGCTAAAAAGCATTGCGCATCTTGAATTTTAGGGCAGAGGTGCGTAAGATGGTCTCTAGTGCACAACTTGCATGGAAACTTGACTTTCTTTTTATTATCCTTCTTACCCTCTCCAACATGATTGTTAGATTTGTTCGCATTCCCCTTCCCATCCTTGTCCTTTTTCTTGTTATTTCGTCCATTCTTCTTCCCATCGGATTGTTGATTTCCTTTGGGGTTAGAAGTTTGAACAACATTAATTTCCAAGGGTTGAGAAGGAGGTTACACTGAAGGCACAGCCTGACCAGAAGGAGCAGATTGTATAGACAACTGTTGCAATTGATTTAGCAGGTTAGTCGTACCGCTATTGATCGAACTGATAAGCCTGTCACCATGAGGACCAGGTTTAGTTTTGGCTAAATCTAACTTGGAGTGAGGAGCATCTGGAAAAATTTTATTAAGGACTCCAGACTAAGAATAAATCATTTCTAGCTGCTGAGCCCTAAAATAGCCTGCTCTTCAGAAAATACCCCTGAAAGGGATACATCCTTTGAAATTTCTGGCTATAAAGATTTAAAAAACCATTCAAGAAGGAATTCATTCTGAATTTGGGCTTTGATGAGCCTCTTCCTTCTTTTCCATTCCTGAATATGATCAGAAATGTGAGTTGCCTTGTCTTGCTGAAAATTGGCCAGGAGGTCAGTCCCAGCATCATAACAGACAAGTAACTGAAAATGGTTTAAGAACATGGTAGCCAACTCTCCAAAAGTAGAAAAAATTCCCCCAGACAGCTCGATGTACCATTTGGCCGCATTTCTAGTTAAGTTTCGTTGAAATAATCTCAACCTAATCGAATCGTCGATAAGGGAGTTTGACGAACACCATAAATGGAAAGTGGTGACATGATCCGCCGAATCCTTACCGGTCTTCCCTTCAAACTGGGGAATGTCTGAGGGGAGTTTGGTGGGGACCGGAGGCCAACCCAAACTATATCGAATAGGATCATTAGTCAATTTTGATAGATCTGGAAAGTTTAACGTTGCCAGAAATGGCAAGCGTGGATGAGCCTGGGAATTCCATCCCCCATAGGAAGGATTCCCACATTTTGAAAAGAATAACCTAGATTTTTTAAGGCATAAGGTTGCTAGATGTTGTTCATAGAAAATTTTGAACCATAGGAAAAACCTTGTGATCCAGCATTCGAAGATGGACCCCCTCCCAACATAGGGTTACTATACACAGGAACATTCCCTCCAACCGAGGTATTGAATGAAGAGGAAACCCCTTGGTAAGGGTTCCAAGCATTTGCAAATGGAGAAAAATCCTGAGAAGCACCTGATGAAGGGAAAGGAACATTCCCTTGCTAACAAGCAAAAAACTGACTCCCTGCTCCCAACATTGTAAAAGTAGGTTTCCATCCCGAAAAAACATTAGAGCCTTGACCTCTAGAAAAAGGATTGAAACCTTGATTCTAAGAGGTGAAGGGCATAAATCCTAAGGAAGGGTTTGAATGAGGGATATGCCCACTTCCAAAGGGGAACCCTTGAAATGAATCTAATCTAATCCACTAGCCATAGAAGGTATGGGTGCGGAGACAACTGAAATAGAAAAAAAGGAGAAAGAAGGAATTCCACTAGAGGGAATTCCATAAGAAAAGGGACCAAATTGAGAAGCATATGCCTGAGTGTTTCCACTTGAAGATGGAATAGAAGTAGAACCAAGCACAACAGCACTAGAAGTGATTGTCGATATGGCAATAGTTCCTCCTCCCTCAACTGAAAGAGGATTATGAACACTTGTAGTGCTGATAGCCGAAATTGTGTTCCTAGTCGTGGCCATCGAAAGAAAGGGATATGACGGAAAAGGACTAGCCGGTCTTTGAGACTCAGGCCCGATGTAAAAAAGGACATCAGGAAATCTAGCAGGAAGAGGAGATGGAAGAGACTCAGGAGGCTGAGGAACTTCCTACACTTCAACTTCTTCTGCTGGAAACAAAACCCTAGAGATGAGTGGAGCACTCCTCTCTAAACTAACACTAACACTAGAACCACCCACAGAAACAACAAGCCCAGACGGAGGATCACTCTCCACTGCGTTCGAAAACAACGAGTGAAAATCACCCACTGAATTACTCCTACGCCTTCTTGAATAATTCTCGACACTCGCAGGAGAAATCCCATGAAGCCTCCTCGATCGACAAGACGATCGGTCAGCCACTTTAAGAGATTAATTTTAGACTCAAAAAATATAAGAAGCTAATAAATCTAGGGGCAAAGATCACACTCTAAAAAGTTCCTAAGATACAGCCAAACAAGCAACTCTCAGGTGTTTCCGCTTCGGGTGATGAGGACTGGACACCAAAATAAAAGAAAGAGAAATAAGAGGACTTTCCGAAAATAGTCTGGGGTAATTACACCCCATGCCTACTAGCGAAGGTAACAGAAACAGTTACGCTGACCTCCTGAAAATAGCCTTTGTCGGTGCAAGTCCCCAAGCTTCACAAGGGCACCCTCCAGAATTACTGATGAAAGTGATGCAACGTCTGTCTCAGGTACCACAAGTATTCCCCCCAACAGTCACCAATGTGGTTCCTAGGAGAGGCAAATAAGGGCACCAATATGTATCAACAGCCGGGAGGAGTAGTCTTAGGTCGAGATTCAGCAAATAGGAGAGGGGGTATCTCTCTTCTCTGCCTACACTATCCCTCGCACTTGACTCTCTAGAGGAGAGCTTTCTCGGTCCACCTAACGGAGTTGGATTTCGCTCTTTAATAAAATTTCTATGTTTAACAGTTTGAGCGGCCTTGGAGAGTTAAATCTCCACTCACCTATTCCAAGGCCCTACAACCTAGCTAGTTGGTGTATGATTAATGACAGTGATACAAAAAATTCTAGTTGCTTTTAATTATAGCGCTTGATTTTAAATTGGTTGTTACTTAAGTCAAAGGTATACTGAAGTGAAACTGATGGTGTTTTTCGATGCAAAAGAAAACAATGAAAACCTTACTATATACAAATGTAATAATTTCCTTTCGATGAAAAGAGATCTCTATATGGGTTCTACAAAACTAAGTAAGCAAAAAATTTGTTTTTCTTTTCAATTACTCACACTTCACAATCCAGAAAACTGTGAAAAAGACTAAAATTCTTCAATGCACTTAATGCAAAACTACCAATGACATGCAAATTCTAAGATTTCTAACTTTGAAGAAGCAAAAAGAGTCTCTAGAAAGAAAATGGTTCAATCACTTTTGACAGAAAAACAAGGCTCGTTCCAAACAGAACTCCTATGCATAAAAATTCCAAAATGTACATGATGCAAAAGAGAGAAATCAAGAAAATAGTTCCTTCAGAACCAATCCAAGAACCAAAGACCATAAACCAACAAAAAGCTTCAAAAGATATGAAGAAACCGTAAAAATGAACTCAAAGAAAAAGCAACGGAAAACAAGAAATGTTTTTTGGGATTTTCACTTATAATGGAAGGAAAAAGGATTTCAAGAAGCCAAGCATAAAACTACCCAAGAACAGGTTTCAAGAAAAATGAGTCTCAACAAGGCTTCAAAGTGCTCAATCCAACTATTCTACTTTTGTAGCAGGACCCAAATGAGCGAGAAGAAGCAAAAACTAAAACAATTGGTTCAGTACAGTAGCGCAATCTTTCAGCGAACAAAAAACTCAAAAAACCAAGAAAGGTTTCTTCAAGATTCGCTACAAGGCTAGTCCAACAAATCAAGAAAACCAAGATAGTAAAAAAGGGAAAAACCAAAAGTGAAGCAACGCATAAGGCTAAGAAGAGAAAACAAGCAGAGGCTCACTATTTTGAATGATCAAAATAGCCAAGAACTCCAGGAAGAGATCTTGGTGCTACAACCGCAATCGCAATCACACAAAATAGGCAATTTACCAAATGGCTAGGTTTTCACAAGAACAAGAGAGAAATGGATATGAAACCACAATAAACACAGTCCAGACACCTTAAAGACACCACAGGAATGGTTCACCACAGACAGAAAAGACAACAGAGGTTTAAAACTCAAATTTTCAATTTTTTCCAGGCATAAGCGGTTTTGCAGTATGCAACAAGAGTGTATACGCGACTATAACCAAAGAAACTCGCGTATATGCAGGTTCTTTTGGAAGATACGGGAGGTATCTGTGAATGTGAAAAGACTAAGTAGCGTATGTAAACAGAAATAAAGAAAAAAGAAAAATTCAAGCCTAATCAAGAGACCAGGTCTTCTGTCTGATTGAAAAAAGACTTAATAGACAGTAAAAAGTGATAAACCTATCAGGGAACCTACAAGACAGATAAAACGACCCGAACTAGGAATTACACGAATGTAATCCCCAGTGGAGTCCCCAATTCTGTTATGGGCAATGTTACCCTAAGGTCTTGGGTTGATAAACCTTCACAGATCAGGGGCATGTCATCACAAGAAGGACTCAATTAACCAACTTCTATGCTTTAAACTAGGGAATAAGGATTGCATATCTTACCCATTTATCCTTCGGTTGTAGTAGATCCCGCTGGGTTCAAACCCCCTGAAACTCCTTGTGCTCCATAACCTGCAAACCAACAAAGAACAAGCAGAAAAACCTAGTTTTACATCATATATATGTTCTAGATGTTAGCAAAAAACATGCATAATCTCATAAAAATAACAATAAATGAACTATTTAAGATCATTAAGCATGTATAAAAGATAAATGACACGTGAACATCAGGAACAAGATGTAACTTCTTTTATTGATAACATGTACATTAAAAAAATGTGGAGAGATCACCTGAAATCTACCACGGCCTCGACCATACCATCCTCTAGATCCGTCCAGTCCTAGCCTCGTAAAACTTCTTCCAAGAATACTGCACAATGGATGTCACATAGGATGAGTGAACATCTCAAGGAAACAAGGGTTTCCTAAAAAATCTGGGAAGTGCAGGAGGCACAGGGGAAATAGCAGACCTAGATAGGGCTATAACAGGGTATAATATCTATAATTCTCTCTCTTCCCCCCTTAGGCCATTCCCTTGAGGGGTTTTTATACTCCCTCAAATCAGTTCTTTTCATTTGGGGAACAATTAGGCCACGGGCTGGGGTAGTTAAGTTACAGGAACAACCGTAAACCCCACCTCAAAAGTAGGGAAATTATATATTTTTTAATATTTAAATAGCATATGTGGTTCTCAATGTATGAACTCGCGTGTATACACGGAAAATTCTGGGCAGAGTCGCGTATGGGTTTTGAAATACTATTTTTTGAGAAATATGACCAAGTCTGAATGGAAGGGCTGCCCAAGGCCAATGCATAAGTCATAAAGTATATAATGGTGATAAATGATGCTATAACAGTAGATCAGGTTGTTCTGGAGCTCAGAAAATGCTAGGATTTGGAATCCAGACTCTATTAGGAAAACCCAGAATAACCCAAAAGGATTTCCAGATTGGTTCACCTTGGAAAATCACCCTCCTAGGGCTTGCAATACATAGTTGCTGGGTATGCAGATCTATGGCATGAACGGAAAGATAAAAGGGCTGCAATCATACACAATCAGCTCAATGCATGAATGGTTGATCCCTCCTCCTGATTCCCAAGCTAGAAGCTTGAGATCTAGCTCCTCCTTCCTCCTCTCAAATTGCAGTTGTTGACTGCGCAACTGCTGGAAATAACTTTGCTGTCAAGAGGGCTGAAGCTAGCCTGCTGCTAAGTGATGGAATATAGCTCACAACTAATGGAAATAATCTCTCCAGAGTGAGGGGATGATCCCTCACAGGATTCCAAGCTGAAATACTTGGAACTTCCTTCCTCCTCTAACCCTACATTGCTGAAATGTGTAATTCCTACAGGAACTGCTGCTACATGGAGGTGTAGAAAGATGGCCTGATGCCATATGTAGCAATACTTCTCCTGGAAGACTGAAATAGATGCACAAGGTGAAGGGTTGGTCCCTCCACATGTTTCTTATTTGAAATGCTAAGAACTACCTTCCTCCTCCCAAACCCTAAGGAAGGAATGTGTAATTCTTGAAGCTGTAACTGCTGTAGAGAGGGGCTGATGTGGCACCAATGCCGGATGATGAACGGTTGCTCAAACAAAACCTTTCCAAAGTAGGCACTCGAAGTCCCCCATGGATAAGGGTGGGATCCCCACTCGGAGACACCTGTGTGCTAAACAGAACTATAGACTTAGCTAAACAGATGAAACATGCAAAGAAATTTCAAACAAAAATACAATATCAAAATCCAGAATGCCTTCTATGGCTGCTGATTAGGAGTTCATAAATTTTTCTCAAAATTCAAAGTTACAGGATTGGGTTGAAACCATGATGGTTGTGTATATCTTATCTTCTTTATTCCGGCACCATGAACGATTCGAAAAACCGATGTCGTATGAGGAAGATATCGTGTTCTGATCGAAATGCTAAACAGGTAAAATTGTGACAGTTAACCAGGTTTGACTGGGATGCACAATCAACAAGGTGGAATGTACAGTCAGCAAAAAATGAATATTCCTTTCCACCAGGCTAATCGTGGTTTGACAAGTGTCAATTTTCTATTCATTGTACGGGTTTGGAGGAGCCAATCAGAGGCTGCCATGTGGCCCTGCAACCGCATATCAAAATTTTTGTGAGGGTCTGCAGGAATCGACCCCCAGACCTCTTGTTGGGCACGCGCACGTCTTATCGTATGTTCTACGTATTAGTTCTTAACTGTATTGGGTGACGGGTTTTATTTATGATTTAATGCAATCATATGTGGGGGTTGGGAACCGTCAGCGGTCGCAACCCGCCAGTGGTCCCCACGTCATATGTATTGTCACATGGAAAACAACAAACATTACAACCACATTCTATGCAACAACCCACAAGTAGTTCTGCGATGTTGTATCACATGCAACAAGCAAATGATAACACCGCACGGTTAAATCAATACCCGACAGCTCAACCACAGTTCACTCGTTTCCAACTACGGTTTCAACGCGAGATCCGCCTAACCATTAGGGTGTGTAACGGTTTGGGGGTGCATGTGGCCACCGCTCAAATAGTTAAACATTTATTACACAGTTCAAACAGTAGTAAGTTTAGCAGGCTCACCTAAATTTGCGGGTATGCCAATTTTAACTCCAGTTAAGTGGAGCTTTCCTAGGTGAAACTAGCCAAAAGTGTAGGAGGCCCAATTTTCGACCATTCTGAGTGAATGAAGAGTCATTTTTTACTAATTCAAGAATTCTGGAGCCATTTTTGTAGATAAAACAGCCATTAAAACACTGTAACTACATGTAATAGAAAAATTTTGAGAATAATGAAAGATGGACATGCCATTGGCATCTGGACCAATAGATGCAGCCTAGGAGGGGTGAATTGCTTCATCATGCCTGTTGTGTAAATTTCATGTGGTGACATATTTCTTTGTTTTACACTGTTGTTCATTGTTATTTAAACTTGTTTTATGCTTCTAATTCACTAAAAATCATCTTCAAATCATGACACAACTCCTTAATCCTTATGCAAACTAATGAACTGATTATGCACATGTTTTTAAACTGAAAAGACACTTAGCACAGCAAAACTAATACAGTCATTTCAGATCAGGTTGGTATCAGAGTCAGATTATTTTTTCTCTCATATTATTTAGTGAAAATAATTTTTTAACTATTTGCAAGTTTTAGATGCTTACAAGGCTCAAGCTCAAAAGAGGAGAAGGCAAATTGGTGGAAGCGGGAGGGTCTCAAAAGGAGCCAAAGCAAAGGAGAGAAAGATTTCCACAATCTCCACCACCTAGTTCACCTTCTAAAGAAGCAGAAGCTCCATTAATCATGCTTCATGAGGAAGGAGAAATCCATGAAGAATTTTATCCCAAGGAGGACGAAAGAGTGTTCAGGAAAGCATTTCTTGACATTACTGAGATCGTTAGAATCCTTTATCAAGAAAGGAATGAGAGACTGGAAGGAGAAGGATCTAAACTTCAAAAAGAAGGAAAGGGATCTTCAGGAGGTCAACATGATGAAGATAAGTCAAAGAATGGAAATGGAGGAAATGGAGGCAAGGGAGAGACATCATCCTCACCCTCATCATCATCATCATCCTCTACTTCTTCTTCAGTACAGCAGCCACACAAGTCCAAGAGCACTAGTAAAAATCCTTTTTTAAAACTTGATGTTAAGTTTGAATTGCCAATGTTTAATGGTGAAGTAAATGCAGAAAAGCTAGATAATTGGATTAGACAATTGGAGGTCTATTTAAGAATACAGAACCTTCAAGATGATGATACCAAAATTCAATTAGCTTCTTTGAGAATGGAAGATGCAGCTCTTGCTTGGTGGGAAGCCAAGACAAAGGATAAAATCAAGAAACATGGTAAGATTATTCTATCATGGTCATATTTCATTACTATTATTAAACAATAGTTTTATCCATTAGCTCATATGCAGAAAGCCATCATGAACTGGCATAAATTTAGGAAATTAAAGGGACAAAATGTGCAAGAATACACCCAAGAATTTAGGAGAAGAGCTCTTTTATTAGGGGTGGATTTGCAGAGCCAAGATACTTTGCTAAAGTACATAGGAGGCTTACATAGCTACCTAAAACATACTATTCTCATGTTTAACCCCACCAGTCTAGATGAAGTTTGTGTTCAGGCCACACATCTAGAAGCTAGAGGGAAGAAAATTTCTGAAGAGGGTAGAAAGAAACCTTTTAAGGGTAAAGACAAGGAAAAGACCTCAAAAGGTAAAAACTAAAATAATGCATATATTAAGAAAGAGGGAGAAAAAGTGGTTTGTAAAAATTGTTCAAAAGAAGGCCATAATGAAACTCATTTTTGGAAATTACATCCATAAATGAGGCCAAAGAAACCCAATAACAAAGGGAAACAAAAAACTGTTGCTACAGCTCAGCGTGATTTAGGATATGATTCAGGTGATGAATCTAAAATTACAGCCATGGGACTGAAGAACATGAAGGGAAAATAAATTGAAACTAAACCCCGTACCAGTACATCAAACTGTCACATAAACACTCTAAATGAAGAAGAAAGAATAGAATTGTTTCATCTCAGGGTGATATCCAAGCATACCAAGATTGACACACTGTTTGACAGTGGGTCACAAGCAAACTTAATCTCTGAATATTTGGTAAAGAAACTTAACCTTGAGACCATACCACATCCAAAACCATATCCATTGGGTTGGATTTGTAAGGATGCAAATCTACATGTTTCAAATAAATGTATATTGAGGTTTGCAATCACTGCGAGCTCTGTTGACACAGTTGACTCTAGATGTGGTTCCGCTTGAAATAACTGGTATTTTATTAGGGCGTCCTTACTTGTATGACATGAAAGCGATCTTCCATCGCCGTGAGGAAAAGTATCATTTATTCAAAGATGGCAAGGAGTTCATTGTTAGAGCACAACGCAAGAAGTCAAACATTGCTATGGTAAATGCTGGACAGGTAAAGAGGCTAGTAAATTCAAGTAAGAATTTTGTTCTTCTTATGATTAAGCCTAAATATAATATTAATCACGAATATTTTGAGGGATGTGATCCTAAGTTGAAATCAGATTTATATGATGTGGTTAATGGACATCATGAGATGTTTCAGGAGCCAACAGGATTGCCTCCAAAAAGGGAAATTCAACATGAGATTCAGTTGCAGCAGGATTGTCCTCTTCCAAACATCGGTATGTGTCGCATGTCGATAATGGAGAATTCTGAAATAAAGAGACAAATTAAAGAGGTGTTTGATAAAGGAATCATAAGGCCAAGCACCTCGCCATGAGGTTCACCCATAGTATTGATACCAAAGAAAGATGGGACTTGGCGCATGTGTGTAGATTTTCGAGCTTCGAACAAGATTACCGTGTAAAAAATCGTTACCCACTCCCAAGAATAGATGATTTTCTTGATCAGCTGAAAGAAGAAAAGTTTTTCACTAAGTTAGATTTACGAAGTGGATATCATCAAGTAAGAATTGAAAAAAGTGATATATGGAAAACTACATTCAAAACCAAACAAGGACTCTTTGAGTGGCTAGTTATGCCTTTTGGTTTATGTAATGCACCGGAAACTTTCATGCGAGTTATGAATAATTTTTTGATACCATTCCTTGATGACTTTGTTATTGTGTACTTAGATGACATTTTAATTTTCAGCAAAACAAGAGAAGATCATGTCTTGCATGTGAATAGAGTGCTTGATATTTTGAAGAAAGAGAAATTGTTTCTTAAGATGTAAAAGTGTGAGTTTGGAAAAACTTATTTGGTCTATTTGGGACATATTGTAGGAGGAGGAGAATTGAGGATTGATCCTTCTAAAGTGGAGGCCATTAGGAATTGGCCCACACCCAAAATAGTTACCGAGGTAAGAAGTTTCTTAGGTGCAGCTCAATATTGGATGAAGTTTATTTCTAACTTTTCTTCCATCGCAGCTCCTATGCATGCAGTGAAAAATGTGAAGAAAGACTTCCAATGGGGAGGCAAATAGCAGCAATATTTCAAAGATTTAAAAGACAAGATCAGTTCAGCTCCAATCCTTGCATTACCAAATTTGAGACATCCATTCGAGATTCAAACTGATGCTAGTGATTATGCCATGGGTGCAGTACTTTTGCAGCATGGTAAGCCTATCCCCTTTCATTCAGAAAATTTTAATGTTGTTGTGACTAATTATCCTACATATGAAAAAGAACTATATGCATTGGTACAAAGTGTCAAGAAGTGGAAACACTACTTGATGGGTAAAGATACTATTGTACACACCGATCACCAACCATTACAGTACTTGCAGTCACAAACAAAATTGCAGCAATCAAGACATTTCAGGTGGATGGGATTTCTTCAACAATTCCACTTGGTTATAAGGTACAAGAAAGGTATATTCAATAAAGTTGCAGATATGCTTTCAAGACCAATCATTACTGCTTCTACTTTACTCAAAAATGATTCTATTGTACATGAGAGTTACATAGAACAATATGCACATGAAATTTATTTCCAAGATGTGTATGCTAGTTTGAGTGAAGGGAATCAAGTTGAAGAAAAATATTATCACATGCATAACAATTTTCTGTTTCATTTGGGCAAGCTATGTATTCCACAAGGAGATAGGTTAAGTGTAATGAGAGAAGCTCATTCTTCTCTTATTTTTGGACACTTTGGGGTAAGCAAAACAGTGGATCATCTACAAAGATATTGTTATTGGCCTCGCGTGATAGATAGTGTGTCACGTTTTATAAGAGATTGTTCTTGTGTGCAACAAATAAGCCTATTAATAGGAAGCTTGGATTGTACACGCCACTACCAGTACCATCAAGGCCATGGGAGAGTGTCTCCATGGACTTTGTTGGAGGTCTGCCTATGTCAAGAAAGCAACATGATTATCTTTTTGTAGTTGTGGATAGATTCAGTAAAATGTGTATACTTATGTCATGTAAGAAAACCATTACTGTTGAACAAACTGCTGAACTTTATTTTCAAAATGTTTGGGTTCATTTTGGATTGCCCACTTCTATTGTTAGTGACAGGGATTCTAGGTTCATTGGGAATTTTTGGTCAAATCTATGGAGAATGATGGACACAAAGTTGAAAAAGAGTACCACTTTTCATCCACAAATAGATGGACAAACCGAAGTAGTGAATAGAATAGTTGTGCATCTATTGAGAGGATATTGCAGCAAACATCTTAGGTTGTGGGATGAACAACTGCATTATATTCAGCATGCTTACAACTAGGCAAAGCACTCTTCAACACAAACCTCACCTTTTGAAGTATGCTTTGGGTATTTTCCAAAATCGCCATTAGACTTCATCTTTGGGAAGTATGTCGCAATTGATGACCATAGTGACATTGATAAGGCTCGAAAGTTCATTGAGAAAATTTAGATTATACATCAACAAGTTCAAGAACAGCTTGAGAAAAGTCAAAGGAAATACAAAGAGAGGCATGACAAACACCGGGTTGATCACAAGTTTCAAGAGGGAGATGAGGTATGGTTGCACATTAGCAAATAAAGGATGCAAGAGGAAGGTAAAAATCTCAAAGCCATTCGCTATGGTCCTTTTAAGATCATAAAAAAAGTTGGTAATAATGCATTCCAACTTGACTTGCCTTCTTACATGCAAATGTATTTAGTTGTTAATGTTGAAAAATTACGCTTGTATGAGCCACCTTTGATTGATGATCAAGGAAGTGATGTTCAGCTACCTTATATTGAATATTTCTCGCCAGAATTTCTGGATGATCTCAACGAAGATACAATTCCTAGCAGGAGGACAAGAGCATCAAAGAGGGTAAGTGTTAACTACCTTCGAGTTGGGCTAAAAGGAAATAAACCAAGAAAGGAAAAATGGATGGAGGTTGGAAAGGTGAGGGAGTTGTACCCTCATCTACTGAACAGGTAATCAAGTCTTTTGGGGTCCAAAAGCTTCCCAATGGGGAGGAATGATCAGGAGTTCATAAATTTTGCTCAAAATTCAAAGTTATAGGATTGGGTTGAAACTAGGATGGTTGTGTAGATATCGTCTTCTTGATTTTGGCACCATGAATGATTCAAAAAATCGATGTCATATGAGGAAGATATCGCATTCTGATCAAAATGCTAAACAAGTAAAATTGCGACAGTTAACCAAGTTTGACTGGGATGCACAGTCAGCAAGGTGGAATGTACAGTCGGAAAAAAAGGAATATTCCTTGGAATATTCCTTTCCACTGAGCCAATCATGGTTTGACAAGTGTCTATTTTCTATTCGTTGTACGGGTTTGGAGGAGCCAATCAGAGGCTGCCACATGGATAGCCCTGAGGCTGCCACATGGCCCTACAACCACATATCAAATATTTTGTGAGGGTCCGCAGGAATCGACCCCTAGACCTCCTATTGGGCACGTGCACGTCTTACCGTCTGTTCTACGCATTATTTCTTAACTATATTAGGAGACGGCTTTTATTTATGGTTTAATGCATTCATATGTGGGGGTTGGGAACTGCCAGCAGTCCCAACCCGCCAGCGGTCCCTGTGTCATATGTATTGTCACATGGAAAACAACAAACGTTACAACTGTGGTCTATGCAACAACCTGCCAATAGTTTTGCGATGTTGTATCACATGCAACAATCAAATGATAACACTACGCGGTTAAATCAATACCCGACAGCTCAACCACAGTTCAACCGTTTCCAACTGTAGTTTCAACGCGAGTTCCACCTAACCGTTGGGGTATGTAATGGTTTGGGGGTGCATGTGGCCACTGCTGAAATAGTTAAACATTTATTACGTAGTTTAAATGGCAGTAAGTTTAGCAGGCGTGCCAAAATTGGCAAGTATGCCAATTTTAACTCCAGTTAAGTGGATTTCTCCACTTTTAGTGTAGCTTTCCAAGGTGAAATTGGGCAAAAGTGTAGGAGGCCCAATTTTCGACCATTCTGAGTGAATAAAGAGTCATTTTTTACTAATTGGAGCATTCTGGAGCCATTGGTGCAGAGAAAATAGCCATTAGATAATTGTAACTACATGTAATAGAAAAAATTTTAGCATAATGAAAGATGGACATGCCATTGGGAGCTGGACGAGCAGATGTAGCCCAGGAGGGGTGAACTACTTCATCATGCCACTATGTAAATTTCATGTGGTGACTTATTTCTCTGTTATTTTTTGGTGTTATTTAAGCTTTTTTTATGCTTCTAATTCACTAAAAATCATCTTCAAATCATGACACAACTCCTTAATCCTTATGCAAACTATTGAACTGATTATGCACATGTTTTTAAATTGAAAAGACACTTAGCATAGCAAAAAATAATATAGTCATTTTAGATCAACTTCCCTCGCCTTCCTTTTATGCTTTGTGAGCCTCCCCTAGCCTTGGACCACCTCATTACTGCGCTGCACATGTGGCCACTAGCCTCCATGAAGACTGCACTGTACCTCCATGATCTCCATCATCTCTACATTTACTCTCCACTCCCTCCATCATGTGTGCATTTAATGCACCACTTCCTCCATCATTTCATTATTATTACTCCATGATCTTACTTTTATTCCTCCACTATCTCCATCATCTTCCTCATTAATGCTCTATGATCTCCACTCCTCCTTCATAAATAAACTGCTCCACTACTCCATAATGTTGGTCCACTATCTAACTAACCCACTTTCACACAGAAGAAGTGGATTTTATTCATCTATGGGGTTTATGGGTCCCTCCACCCTTTTATTTACTTAACTAATTAAGAAAAGTAAGAACTCTGATATTCCAATTAACTCGTGGAAAATTTGGAATATTACAGTCCTCCCCGCCAAAATGTTGCTTGTCCTCAAGCAACTGCAAAAGTGAATGTTGCAGAAATACATCTCCCTCCCAAGTGGCATCCTCATATGGAAGGTCTCCCCATCTGCTCCAATGTGCTATGTATGGCCAGCTCCATATTTGCCTCTCTAAAATTTCTATAATGGCCTCCAACTATGTAGTTAGATGCATCTTCTCATCAATGAATCCCTGAGTGGCAACCATATGATGTCCAAGAGCCTCCTCTCTGCATGAGATACATAAATTGAAGTGGTTCCTTCCCCAAAGGGAAAGTCCCAACTCATAAACTATCTCTCCATCCAATGCTACATGGAGTAGATTGTGTCTCTCCATGCTCCAATCCTTGGCCCTGTTTGCCTTGCTTGCTCCAAGCATCATCTCAACACTGTGAAAAATAGGAAATAGAGACATATGGGTTGACATGTAAAATTTCAGACCATACTCTCCCAATAGCAACCACTGCAAAAATGCCTCTTGCTTCCATATCACACCATCATCATACCAAGTATGGTATCCATATTCTCTCAAGAGAATCCACCGCAACAATGCATCTTGATGCCACACCACCTCATCATCATACCAAGTATGGTGGCCATACTCTCCTAACAGAATCCAACACTATAAGGCCTCTTGTTTCCATCCTACATCATCATCATGCAAGGTATGGGAGAATGTCAGCCCATATTCTCCCAAGAGTAACCAGAGCAGCAATGAATCTTGCTGCCACCTCACATCATCATAATGCAAATCATAGAGCAATAATATAATGATTGACATGTAGAATGTCACATTAGACCAACATAACCAAGCTCCATGCTGCCACATCATGTGAATGCCATGCAATGTCCCAAACAATAATGCACCCATTGACATAGGATATGTCATGTGATGGCCAAACCTTCTCAATAGTAACCAACGCAGCCATGCCTCCTACTGCTGCATCACACTACTACTATGCAAGGCATGGATCATACAAATGTGAATGTTGGTGTTGGTGAGGTAAATCCCCTCTGAAGATAGAGGCGATCCCACTAGCCCTAGGGTGGGTCTAGCAACAAACAAAACAAGCTATAATATTGATTCCTAGTTAACGAATGGATGGAGATTCGATAGATGACTTACCGGAGGTCTTATGCTATTTTTTTCATCGAAAAGAGTGGCTGCCTCTCGCTCCTGGTTTGACAGATCACGATCCACTCGCTTTCACGCTCGGCTAAATGCACACACACAAGAAACAACGACAATATACAACATACTAATTCACATTCGTAACTATTAGTCAGTCGAAGAGGACTAAATCAATTGCATTAAATAAACAACATAACACAATGATGGAACCAACACCATAGTCGAGTATATTAATAAATGAAAGGAAGAGTACAAACAAGCTTCGACGTCGCAGTCTCCTCCAACAGGGTTCAAGTAGAGCGCATCTCACAAAGGCTCGTCCAGAATTCAGACGGGACTCTCTCTACGGAGTTCTCCTTGGTTCTACCTTCTCAATAACAATTACTCAGCTATAGTATTCTTCTCCAAGTTCAGCTAGCTTTCATAAAGGGAGAAGGCATGTTTTTATAGAGGGAGAGGGAGAGGTTAGGATTCCTATAATTATGGAAGGGAGGTCTATCTTCAAGGAGTGTTCCATGGGAGGTGGAAACCACTGCCTAAAGAGGGAGATCCATGGCTAATCAACTTAACCACTTCCAGTGACTCATCCCAGAGGTGGTTAGAAGGAAACTTCCGCCTATAATTTTTAAAAAACATTCCTAAAACAGCTTGGTGTGGGCACTGCACTGAGACAGAGCGCCAGGTGGCGGGGGCTCTAGTGCAAATCTTCCACATCGCCGCGAGGGGTGAACTGGCTACACGCGCCAAGGACAAAACATAGGTTTTGTGTGCTTTTTTGAGGAAATGTCCAACAAGAGAAATGATTTCTTTATGCAGAAGGATGCAAAGAAGGTGTTTGCAAAGTATGACACTGCTCACAAGTCCGGGAAAGACCCTCCAATATGCGGGGCGAGGGATTGCAGGGTCGGTGACAAAATGCTATGTAACAGATGCCCCCTAAAGCATGAGGTCCGAGAGAGAGGGAGGGGTGAAATGCTTTATGAGAACACGTTCGACCCAAACACTGTTGTCAGAAAACCTGCGAGTACAAATACAATTGATATCTCTGATACATAATATGTGGCATGGGTGCAGCCATCCATAATAGAGTACATAAAAAGTGAGATCTGAGGTATGGACGCAACCATCCAGCAATAAGGATCAACAAATAGACTCGGGTATGGTCGCAGCCATCTAATCAGGAGAGTCATTTAATAAGTCATAATAATCCACAAAGAACCCATAGCCTGGATTTCATCATACAAAACCCGGGGTCTTACGCTCCATCTTGACCTGAACAAAGTACAAATTTGAGCATGCAAATAGACGAGTTGAAGTCGAACATGCAGGAACATCATCTTATTACCAGCCAATAATGAGTGCTGTTGACAAACACGAGAGAAACCACCAATAATGACAACGAATCTCAAGGTACAAAAGGTACAATCCATGGAATGTGAACAGTGATCTGGCGTCGAACACCCGCAGAATCATCTGATCGAAGGCCGATGATGTGAACCTTACGTCAGATGCAAAGAACCTACCATTAAGGCATGCAGGCTCTAAGGTACCTGAAGGGAGTCTCTAGATCAGCTTCCTAGAAAATGAGCTGAAGACGACAAGAAGCGACCTGGTCGAAGGAGGGCCATGATGTCTCCTACATCATCGACACGAGATAGAGGAATACAATGATTTGTGAATCAGGACCAATAGAGAATCAGAGGGAGGTTTAAAATTGCAGAGGCAAAACTTCTCTTGAACATATCGGTGGCACGACACTGGATTTGGCAGTATTTGACATCAAGGGATCTGAGGTCATGGTGACGTGGCAAAGAGCAGATGAGCGGTCAAAAGAGATTACCCAAACCCATGGAGGAAAACAAATGACGAAGTGAGATGTCCCCAACCCGACATGAATGCAGACAAGTGCCATGTTCAAGAGTGACATACTACCGACTAAAGTCTGGTTCCATTTTCCCCCACCATTTCTGGCGAGTACCCCAATTATTTTTGTAAACAAGCTTGAAGGGGATAGCATATGCTTGTGATGTAATTTTGTCCTTCGTACAAATCCAACCTAGTACATTTTACGATCCCTAGGAAGGAGGAACTCAAGACAGATTCTGATGTCATTAGTTTTTAACGAGTCTGATAAAGGGAGAACTCGACATCTTTTCATGTTTAGAGAGTTTGAAAAGAAAGCAGGAAAGAAAACTCCAACAAGGCCCTTTTCGTAAATAGTCTCTCAGATCCGAAAAGGTAGAAAACATCATCCGAGAGAACCTCTTAGTTGCGATAGGCTAAGGTATTCCTTTTTCGTAAATAATCTATCCCAGCCCGGAAAAGGGGTAAATGTATACTAGGTAGATATCGTTTCGCAGCCATTTAACGAGCTCAAAACGACAAGCGTCTCGGCAATATTTTTAGTTTTAGAGAGTCAGAAAAGAGCTGAAAGATGACTCCAGTAGTGAATTTTTCATGTTTTTACCGAGTCCGAAAAAGTATAAAATATAACTCGTTACTTCGTCATAACCATGCGAAAAACCTGTTGCTGCACAAGAGACATGTGTAAAACCCATTTCTCGAAAATAATATGATAAAATAATCGAAAAATATGTTTTAAAACCTAATTTAAGACTCTAAAAAGTTATAAAATGCCATAAGTGGTAAAAATTATTTACTTTTCAATTTTACCTCTTTGTGGAGCAACAGTGACCCATTGTGCTTTGTGATCTTGTGGCGATGATTACGAGTGATCCAGTGAACCGATCTTGATTCCATCAGTCTCAGGTAAGATCCGACACCATTTCCTATCTTTTAAGCTAAATTTTATTACCTATACATGTCATTTTGATTTCCTAGGAGAAGATTTATCAAAATTAGGGCATCGCGGTTGGCGCGGGTTTCGGGCACAGACCCGCGCCAATCGCCCACTTTTTACACAGAGGGCGTGCCTATTGGCACGACTGTTTGCGAAACAGTTACGCCAACCGCGCAACCTAAAAATCTGCATAATTTTAAGGAAAATGCAGTCACTTGTTTGCAAATTTCAATGCCCAAGTAGACTAACAATGCTCATATGAACAATGTGTGCAGGTACCAAGTAGAAAGAATGGTGATTGAGTGGAAAGAGAGGGAAAACAGTGAGGAAGATGAACTTTCCATGGATAATTATCGATGCATGGATGCCCTTAGAGATTATGGGCTAAATAAATTATTCCTAACATCGTGCCTCTGGGCTCAGCCAGAATTGCTTCAATATTTGATAAGAATTTGGGATGAAGACCAAGAAAAGTTCGTGCTTCGAGATCAAGAACTTGAAATCAAAGTTTCTGATGTCTATTTTATCACAGGATTGTCGCGGAGGGGTGCAGCCCCTATCATGACCGGTACCCGTCCCACCGTGGAAAGCATGGGGATGGTGATCAACAGGGTGTGCCGAGGGGCACGAAAAGGAATAGGGAGTGGAAAGGTTGACATCCAAACCATCCCAGATCTGGCACTAAAATTAGTGCTGCACACTATCACGCGGGCTACAGGATCGCAAGCACTGCATGAAGCCACAAAAACACAACTGCTTCTTTCCGTAGACTGCCTAAACCCGACTCTCTACAACTAGGCAAAGGATGTGACTATTAACATTAAGGGGCAACTAACCAAGTGCAAGAAGACCAAACTGAAGTAGTTTGGGTATGGATCAATTTTGGTATCGTTCTTCTTAGAACGACTACCGATATTCCAGCGCCAGGAGGTCATTGTCTCGATGCCACCACCCAGAGAACCATGGATGGCCCGATGGGTTGCGCTGATGCCCAGAGTAGGGGGCGGCCAACAGATGCCCTGGAGGCCAAAATTTTTCGATTGGCTCTGCCGACAACTGATTATCATGGAGGACTGGCCCTACTCTAGTGCAGACTTCACCGGTGATCCAGACCTCCCGCTCCTGGAGAGAGAGGATTAAGACAAAGAACTAGGTGAGACTCATTTTTTATTTTCATGAGTTTATGATTTTTTTTGGTATATATGCATGTTCTGACAGTTAATCTTATATGTATGCAGGTGTTGGCCCAGAGAGACTTGCAAGTATGTCGCCGATAGCGAGGCGAACTCCTCGCAATTTCGATCCTCATGGTGAGGGCGGCGAGGGGGAGGAGATAGTACAAAATCTAGAGGGGATCGCCCATGGGATTCTGGACTATGCTCGCTTTGATGATGTTCCTCAGGCCTACCAGAGGCATACCATAGGGGTGCCGAGTCATATCCACCACTTTCTGAGGCGGTTGGTACGGGCGGTGACGTGCTATCTTGAGCACCACGCTAATTAGGCAGCTAGGCTTTTATTTTCGCATATTTTGAGAGACATGTTGTCTCGGGATGTAACTGAAACATACATATATATTTTTTTGGGTTTTTATGATGCACACGCTGCAAAAAATTGGTATATATACATCTATTTTCTACATGGGTCTATTTACATATGATGATGTTTTATAAATTGCGCAAATGTCTATCTAACACAATTTTAGCCACTGCATCAGTTAATGTATTCATTCGTCTTGGTATATGTCGATATGTGATGAAATCAAAATGTCTTTCAAGCAAACGAATATGTAAATACAATCTCAAAATGCATGGGTTTCGAACCGAATAATGACCGTTAAGTTGAAGAACAACAAGCTGTGAATCTATATTTACAAGCTATGCGTGTATGCCAAGGTTAACTGCCTCGGTTAATAGTTCCAAAACAGCACTATATTCAATGAAATTTTTTGTAGTTTGTCCTAAACAAATACCTTGTAGGTTAATCAACTCAGCAGCAGGATTATAAATTACCCGGGCTGCCAAAGACAAGTTCCTGCTGCTGCGGGAAGCACCATCCATGAAACCGACATAAGGGGCAATAGACATCTGCATAACAAGCAAGACCCAATAAGCAGAAAAAAACTTACAAAGCACATCAAACCTAAACATGCACAAAAATGAAAAAATCACCTATGTACACATATCATGCATGAATGAATCAAGCATAATCATTTTTCAGATACAACCCATTTATGGGTTGTGTTACTAGGATAACCTTCATAATCAATAAGCTCATAAGCCCCATTCTGTAACACATATTTTACAATGTAGGGCCCATGCCACATGGTTTGGAATTTACCTGCCCCCAGCTTGTCATGAGCTTGGTTTTACAGGAGGACGAGATCGCCTTTGATAAAAGAACGAGGGGAAATTGTCTGGTCAAAGTGAGCTTTGACTCGCTTCTTTTGTATTTCGATGACCAAAGCAGCTAAGCGGTGAGTTTAATCCAATCTCTCTAAATAGAGGAGACGCTCTTCCTTCGGTGAAGTATTAGGCAGTAATTCCACAACTAATTTGAGTGAAGGAATTTCACACTCAATCGAAAGAGTAGCTTCCAGACCGTACACCAACTGAAATGGGGTGAATCCGGTTGCACTCTTAATCGACATTCGGTAAGCCCATAGAGCTGAAAACAACATGAGATGCCAATTTGATTTATGGATCCCAATTTTTCGTTGAAGCATCGTAGCAAGAACTTTGTTTACAGCTTCAACCTAGCCATTAGCTTGAGGGTAATATGGTGTTGAGTTGTCGTGACACAGACCCAACTTAGACGTTAGCTCCGCCATCATATAGTCCCGAAAATGTAAACCATGATCGGTAACGATGGCTTGAGGGACACCAAACCAAGTAATAACATGATTGAATATGAATTGCGTTGTTGTCTTACCGTCCGCAGCCAGTGTAGGCATTGCTTCAGCCCATTTTGTAAAATAATCGACGGCGATGATAATATAGACATGCCCCCCGGCCGAGCGAGGGTTACACGTCATAACATCGATGCCCCATTTGGCAAAAGGACCAACGATAATGACAGGGTGTAAAGGAACAGGTGGCGCACGCATCTTGCATTGATATATCTGGCACGCATGACATTTGCGTACTGTGACAATGCAGTCTTTAAAAATGACAGCCAGGAATAGCCAACACGAAGGATCTTTTGTACGGTGGCATAACCAAACATGTGACCACCACAGGCACCACTGTGGCAGTAATTTAAAACTTTCTCAGCTTCCTCGAGGGTCAAACATCGGCGAAGTACGGAATCGACTCCAACACGATAGAGGGTATCTCTGATAATACGATAAGGTTGTGACTGATGCCAAATGTGCCATCGGGCATCTTTCGTCAACTCAGACCTAAAATTTGAAGTCTGGAGATACACGTTGATATCACTGTACCATGGATCGAGGGTGCTAATCAAGAAAAGAGTTTCGTCCAAAATATGATCCTCAGATTAAGGAGCAGAGTCGGCGAGGAGAGAACAAATTAGATCAGCGAAAACGAGTGATTTCTTTGATTTGGCGGTAGTAAATTCCAAATCAAACTCTTGGAGGATAACGATCCACTTCAATTATTTTCCCCCCAACAACTGTCGAGACAGAATGTAGGTCATGGGGTTACAATCGAAAATCATGGTTACCATCCGTAAAAGGATATAATGACGAAAATGTTGGACGGCCTAGACCGCAGCCAGCGCTAACTTCTCAACATGTGCATAACGCATTTCAGGGTCGAGAAGGTTTCAAGACAAGTAGTAAATAACATTCTCGTTACCGTCATCATCATCATGAACCAAAACCATGGCGATCGTACTGAAGGCGGCAGCTAAATAGAGGGTGAAATCACAATGATAATTCGAAGGACGTAATAGAGGAGCGTTGACAAGCAACGTCATAAACATATCAAAACATTGTTGAGCAATCTCATCCCAACAGAAAGGGACGTCCTGTTTTAAAAGTCATGTGAACCCTTTGGCTACTTCGGCATAGTTCGAGATAAAACAACGTAAGAAATTTGCTTTCCCTTGTAGACTTTGGAGCTGTTCTAATGAGGATGGAGAGGGGAGATTAACAATAGCCTCAACCTTAAGCGGATCAAGGCAAATTTCGTCTTTGGATACGATAAACCCTAAAATTCTACTGGAATCGACGCAGAAGACGCATTTATGCGGATTCAGCCAAATTTTGTTGCGTCTACAGCAAAGAAAGATCTGGCAGAGATGGTCCAGATCGTCTTTTCGTGCAGCTGAATGAGCTGGAAGGTCATCTAGGTATGGTTGAACAACATGATGAATATCGTGAAAGGCATAATACATTGCGCGGTGGAACGTAGCCCCAACGTTCTTCAAGCCGAAAGGGAATTTTTTATACGCGAACGTTCCCCAAGGATAGACTAAAGAGGTCTTGTGTTAATCGGACAAGAGAATGTTGATCTGATTATAGCCAAAAAATTCGTCCATGAGGGAAAAAATCTCATTCCCTGCACAATCGTCAATGATATGATCGATGAAAGGGGTGGAATAGTTATCCTTAGGGCAGGCCCGATTAATATCGCGATATTCAACACAAACGCGAATTGTTCCCTGCTTCTTATCCACAGGAAAAATGTTAGAAACCCACTCTGTCAGAGGAATCGGATAAATGAAACCCACTTTGAGAAGTTTTTCAACTTCAGATTTTATGGCGGTGACTTTCCAAGGATGCACTGGACGAAGACGCTGGCAAACAGGCTTCACACCGGGGTAGGTGGGAATCTTGTGCACCATAATACTAGGATCAATTCCAGGCACCTCTTCGTAAGACTAGGCGAAAACATCACGGAATTCGCAAAAGAGGCTAGTATACACTTGGACTGCATCGGAAGAGCAAGTGACTCCGACATGGATGTTCTCGACAATTCCCGGTTTCACGAAAATGTCGATAGGCATCGTCTGGGTGATGTTACTCAAGTTACCTTCAATGAAGACTTCGTGAGTCAAGATAAGCGTTTGAATTGGCGGAGAAGGAACTTGAGACACAAAACGCTCAAGAAAGTTAGACATTGCCCCGAGGCCAGGCATAAACGAGGAACAATGATGCCCATCACTCCATGGTAGGTCTTCAAGAGACATGGTTTACACGATAGCCTCATCAGATGGAAACACTTCTTTCAAAGGATCGGGCGAATCTGTATCACCGAGCCAGGGGGATTGAGAATAAACATCGAGAGACATGCTCAAAGGAGCATCTTCAGAAAGGGGAGAATTTGATGCAGCTACAAGCTCGCAATAATTGATTTCAAGTGGACTAAGCGGCATCGAATCCCCAAATGAAACAACCTGTTCAGGTAAAGGGACAATCCACGGGTCATTTGACCGAGAGATCATATTAACTTGAACGGTATTTTGTGGCGGAAGGGGAAAGATACCCATGAGGGCAGGGTCTTTGAAAAGACCCGGCCCTACGTTGTCGAGGGGAGAAGGAATCTGATCCACATATGGAACGTTTTTCTCAGAAGACGAGGTAAAGAACGACAACTGGTCGACAGTAATTTTTTGCCCTTGTGTGGAAACTTTAGAACATGGAAGAGGGTGGAAGAAACACACAGCATAGCGTGAGTCCAAATACGACCGAGTAGAAGATTGTAATTGATTTTAGCGTCAACTACTTCTACTTCAACATTGACCGTCTTTCCTTGCAACGTGATCGGCAGGCTTGCGAAAACACCCAATGGTTTCGATTCCCTTCCATCAAATGCCTCAAGGGCATTAGGTGACAAAGTTAGGGCTGGAGAGCCAATATCCTTCCAGCAAGAAGATGAAATGACACAGGTGGATGCACCTTCGTCCACAATGGCTCTATGGATGTTGAGATAGTTAATGCCGACTTGTATGACAAGCGCAATCTGGTGCGGAAGTCGAGGGACAAAATTCTCTAAGTCGAAAGTGAGAAGGCTAGAATCAGCAAGATCAATCCTGCCCATCACAGATAATAACACTTTCCTTTGAGACGGACAACTCTGAAGCACTTCTAATGGGGACATCACGGATGGTGCCTGTGCTAAATCCTCAACAATACTATAATGCTGAGCAGCACGGGCGTTAGGATTATAAGAAGATTTCCGGAGAACACCTTTAGAAGGTGGTCGTACAACGGGTTCAGCACTGGGCCTTTCAATCTCAAGAGGACCAGAGGTAGGTGGGGGATGAGGACCATCAGTGATTTCTTTCCCAGCTACCTGGCATGATCCAGTATAATCTTTCGACCAAGTAGCGATGGAAACGGGTGCAGAACCGTTCATCATGAACACTTGAGAGCCAAATGGTGCAGATGGCGCAGGTTGCTTGACCATCTGTGTTTTCTGAGACAGAAAAGGTTCTTTGAGGACATCCGTAGTTCCCTTAGTGCCTTTGAGCAATTTACTAACTTAGGGTCGTCTAGGACAATCCTTAGTTTAGTGTTCCTCATCACAAGTCAGATAGGGATACTTCGACTTGCGTTGTGAACCATCATCAGCACGAGGTTTAGATGAATCTAGTTTTGGGGCATCGACTTTAGCCTTGCCTTTGCCACTCTTTTTCCCCTTGGATGTCTTGTCCGTAGGATTGGCCTGAACAGAGTTGACCTCCGAGGTTTTACCAGAATCCGGGGTAAGGTGAGGAGCAGAATCATTGGAAGAATTTGATTTTTGCTTCCCAGTGTTGCAAGAGGGAGACTTACGTGAAGTCTGAGACACAAAACCAATAACGCCGTCAACGGATGGGGTGCCCGGTGCTTTAGAAGTCTCAAGTCGCGGGGCATCAGTCAAGATATCATACAATATGCCCGATTGAGAGTACACTAAATCAAGGTACTGGGCACGAGCAATGGTTTGTTCCTCGGTGACACATGCCCCCATGGCTATGTATTTTGCAATCTGATTAACAAAAGAGGTAGTGAACCAATGAGTAAGAAGCTAATCAGGAATTTCGAATTTGATCAGGCAACGACGACGTCTCCATTCATGAATGTGGTCTGAGATATGGGTAGCCCGGTCCTATTTCAAGGATGTTAGGAGATGCGTTCCAGCTTCATAACAAACCGATAACTAGAAATGAGTAAGGAACGCCATAGCAAGAGATTTGAAATCTTGAAAGATACCGCGAGACAACTCGATGTACCACTTAGCAGTAGCTCTAGTGAGCGTTCGCTAGAAAAGACGGAGTCGGATAGAGTCATCCACCCAAGAATTGGAAGAACACCATAAATGGTATGTCATAATGTGTGCTTGGGGGTCTTTTCTAGACTTGCCCTCAAACTTTGGGCAATCACAAGGAACCTTCGTTGGAACCGAAGGCCAATACAGATTATGAAGGATTGGATCATTTGTTAATTTGGACACATCCGGTAATTCCAACATGGCGAGAAAGGGTAATTGAGGGTTGAAAGGCATAGCAGGTCCTCAATAAGGACCTGTACCCACATTCCATCCTGGTTGAGTGTAAGTCTGCCCCCATTGGTTCTGTCCCGAAGGATTCAGACCATAAGGGGTATAAGCCGAATAGTTCGGCTGATATTGCGGCTGAGGACCAGGATACGGAGGTTGAGGACCAGGATACTGATTCTGATTATATGAGGGTCTTGATTGAGCAGCATAAAGATTTTGCTGCGGAATATAAGTATGGCCTTGCGGTTGAGGGTAATAAGCAGAATATTGAGGCGCATTGTATACCGGTCGAAATTGACCTTGAGGGTAATAAGCACCTTGGGGTCGAGCGGGCTGTTGATAAGTAGGGCCCTGCTGAGCTGGATAAATCGGGTGCGCAGGTTGACCCAACTGTAGTTTAGAGTAGAGCAATTGCTGAGCAGAGTGAAATGTCTGTGCAGGCTGTCCCTGCTCAGTAGGTTGACCTAACTGATGAGGACCACTAGGTCGCCCCTGCGGAGCAGGTTGGCTTGATGGTTGCGATGGGCTAGGTTGTGCCTGATGACTAGGTTGACCTCGAGCAGGACCATAAGATGGTCTTGGCTGTGCAACATTTGGACCAATTGGAAGGTATGGTTGTTGTGGTTGCATGAAAGGTTGCCCTTGAGATGGATAAATTTTCCCCCCAGGACCGTATGAAGGTCCTGGTTGATATATCGGTTGCCCAACAGGCCCTTGGGGTTGCCCATGTTGGATCACAGGCTAACCTTGTAAAGGTTGGCCTTATGGATCGTAAGGCTGCCCTTGCGGGCCGTAAAATAATCCTTGTTGGACCGAAGGTTGTCCCTGAAAGGGTTGTCCTTGTGGGTCATAAGCATACCCTTTTTGAACCGAAAGTTGTCTCTGAAAAGGTTTTCCTTGTTGGTTAGAAGGTTGCACAGGCAAGGTAGGTCTAAAATCAGAAAGGAACTAATAAGCTTCAAGAGCAGGCAAATAGATAGGGTTGTCGTACTCATCATAATGAAACGAAAGTGAATAAATTGGGTTACCGACCGCGTCATAATGAGAAAGATAAGGATCACCAGAATCCTGAGGGGACTGGTAATTCTGGGAGCTCTGTTGCTGAACAACCAGCTGATACTCCTCTAAATAAAGGCCGTTAGGGATCGCCATGGCAATTTAAGTCTCTACCGAAGGCAAAGCCCCTAACGAATGAGTGGTGACAACCGGTGCCGATGCAGCCACCTAGATAGTAGGTCTAGTTCGGACAGACGTAATGAAAGGCATTGACGAGACAGGTGTCATTGGCAACATCCCTAATGATGGAAGGACCGACCCCTCGATGGAGTTGATGCTACCATGGAGGCAATACCGGCCATAATCTGACCCAAAGACCTATATCCGGCTGGAAGTGACACCGATGGTGAAGATTGAGCAGACCCTTGAGGGATGTTTTCCGAAAAAAGTTGGTATTCTTCGTCAGAAACAGGAATTCCCTCACTGCCAATAGGACCAGACGAGTCCATGTCTGAATCCGCCATGAGATCTTGTAAAAGACCACGGGGACTAGGAGGTATGATAGCAGCCAAAAATGGCGATCCTGATGTAAGGGGGGGAAAATGTTCCCCGGCCCCAAACCCAAACCAAGCGTCTGAAAGAGGCCAAGTGAACTCAATTGGTTATCCAAAGGGGTACTCTGACGGGAGAATAGGCTGCTGAAGCTCGGAAAACCTAGAGGATTGAGAAGTTTCAGATGAATCGTCCAAGAAATTACTACCACTAGATGAAACCAATGGTTCCGCCACTGTGACTGTAGCACACTAGAAAAGGAAAAAAAGATCAAAAACAAAGACTCTTGGACAAAAACCAAGGCAAACAAAGACAGGCCAAGTGATCAAACTTTAATGGGTGTGTAATTGTAGGTAGTTTATTTTACCACATTGAAACCAAAAATTCGTTGTTTCATGTTTTAAGAGTCAAGAAACAGGCAAAAGATGACTCTAGTCACTTTCAGTTTTAAGCGAGCGTGAAATGACAAGTGCCCGATGATCATTTCAAATTTATGGAGTCAGTAAAGATTGAAAATGACTGCTCAGGTAGTCTAGGTAAAAGGGTGTACCAGGTTTCTGTGAACTACCATATACACCTTGGTAATCAAATGAAAGAACAATTGACCAAGGACTTTATGTACACGCAGGTAGTCTCCTCGAATGTTGTGTTCGGTGTATCACGGTTACAAGGCGGCAGACTCGGCTTCCTACGGATAAAAGGATTGAAACCTAGAGGGGTCTCCCTTTATATACTCGACGGTATGGGGAGTGCAAGTCCGTACTAGTGCTGTCTGAAGCCAGATGGCGAGCGACAGCTGCTAGGTTTAAAGACGCTGGAACACGTCTCTAACTTATATCACTAGATGTTTCGTTAGGTTTCAATGTTGCCTTAGGTTAATTGAGGAAATTTTAAGCTGATCTTGTATTTACGTTTCAATTCCAAGGTCCTACCGAATGTTGGATCTCAAAAATCCCTAAATGCAAGCTACATGCCAAAAGATACCATTTCGTTCAATGAAAATCTATCTACGAGAAAGTTAGGAGTTTTCAAGCGATAGCAAATAATAAGAACACACAAAAGCATCCACTACAGTATCCGATGCAAGCTAATGAAAATGAGAAACCTTTCCTAGAATTATCCAACACTAGATATGCGAAAGACTTCCAATTTCACAATGCAAACAAGAATGCAATCAAATTTTTTTTTTTTCAATGTAATAGAGAAAACAGTGCACTAAATGACATGACAAACAAACCAAAACACTAGTTCGAGAATGTTAATCCGAGATTTGAAGCGAAATAATTTCAATCAACCCAAACAAACATAACAAAACTCAAACCAACGTTGCAATCTCTCAAATTGAAGAAAGATTTCAAAACAGATCCATGCAAGTAGTGTGATCTATGCTTGGAGTGACAAGAAGCAAAATTGAACGAAAGAGGCAAGAATCATTCAACCAATGCAATCACTCAAACGGATCAAGGGAGATGAATGCAACCAAACAAGGAATGAAGTTGACTGCGAAACAAAAGACCCAAACTCCTACAGGAGGCTCAACATACCAAAGCACTTAAAAACCCTAAGGCTACGATGCTGATAGGAAACGGACAAACAACTGAATGAAGAAAGTTGATCACAATCAAAAACAATCCCAAAGCCCTCAAGATATATCTAAAAATAACCCAGAAGCAAAAGTACTGACCAAAAATCTTCAAAACAGACCAAACCCTAAAACCTACAGGGGTCAGCGCGGTTGTTTGGCTATAATCAGCGCCAAACAAGGGATGGCACGGGCGCAACACTAGCAACTAGTGCCAATCAGCGCGACTGTCTGAACAGAAAGCGCGCCAAGCTAGTTCACTCAGGAAAAAGGGAAAAATTTTGAAAGACAGAGGTCAGATCTGATCCTCTGGGGCTGAACAAGGGTCTTAGACTTAGCAGAATGATCAGAAAAGGAAAAATAAGCAAGCAAAGACCAAAAATAACACCTAATGGATGAAATAAAAACTCGCACTGATCCCCAGTGGAGTCGCCAATATTTTGGCGAGGTAAATCCCCTCTACGGACAGAGGCGATCCCACTAGCCCTAGGGTGGGTCTAGCAACAAACAAAACAAGCTATAATATTGATTCCTAGTTAACGAATGGACAGAGATTCGATAGATGACTTACCAAAGGTCCTATGTTGTTGCTGTCGTCGAAAAGAGTGGCTGCCTCTCGCTCTTGGCTTGAAAGATCACGATCCGCTCGCTTTCACACTCGGACACCTGCACACACACAAGAAACAACGACAATATACAACATACTAATTCACATTCGTAACTATTAGTCAGTTGAAGAGGACTAAATCAATTGCATTAAATAAAAAACATAACACAATGATGGAACCAACACCATTGTTGAGTATATTAATAAATGAAAGGAAAAGTACAACCAAGCTTTGAGGTCGCGGTCTCCTCCAACAGGGTTCAAGTAGAGCGCGTCTCACAAAGGCTCGTCAGGAATTCGGACGGTACTCTCTCTACGGAGTTCTCCTTCGTTCTACCTTCTCAATAGAAATTACTCAGCTATAGTATTCTTCTCCAAGTTCAGCTAGCTTTCATAAAGGGAGAAGGCCTGTTTTTATAGAGGGAGAGGGAGAGGTTAGGATCCCTATAATTATGGAAGGGAGGTCTATCTTCAAGGAGTGTTCCATGGGAGGTGGAAACCACTGCCTAAAGAGGGAGATCTGTGGCTAATCAACTTAACCACTTCCAGTGACTCATCCCTGAGGTGGTTAGAAGGAAACTTCCACCTCTAATTTTTTTAAAACATTCCTAAAACAGCTCGGCGTGGGCACTGCACTGAGACAGAGCGCCAGGTGGCGCGGGCTCTAGTGCAAATCTTCCACATCGTCGCGAGGGGTGAACTAGCTACCCGCGCCAAGGCCAAAACATAGGTTTTGTGTGCTTTTTTCAGGAAATGTCCGACAGGATAAACGATTTCCTTATGCAGAAGGATGCAAAGGTGTTTTCAAAGTATGACACTGCTCACAAGTCATGGGAAAGACCCTCCAATATGCGGGGCAAGGGATTGCAGGGACGGTGACAAAATGTTGTGTAGCAGTCGGGTGGTAACCATACTCACTCAAAAGAAACCAACGCATCCATGCTTCTTGTTGCCCTGTGTCATAGATCTACAAGTAGCCTTTCAACCACTTTCTCATCATCCTCACCCATCCATCCAACTGTGGGTGATGACTCCTATCATGCTCCAACTTGGTATCCACCCAATGGAGAATACCATCCTCCCCAATCTGATGACAATATTTTCACTCCATGATATGTCGAAGTGAAACCTCCTTGAGGTCTCTCCATGAGATCCTCTCACCAATGGCCCAATAGAACCTATGAGGTTTTGAATATGCTATAGGTGGAAGCTTCTCTTTGAGTTGTAAGGTGCTCATCAAGAAGGCCCCATCCCGATAATGGAAAATGCTATCCATTACAAGATGTCTACCATCTACCATCTGCCTATCCAATGCTTCATAAGTGAAGCAGTCATCGGAATTCTCCAAGAATAATTGGGCCCCCAACTCATCACTTCTCCTCAGTGACAACATTTTTTATCTCCATGATAGTGCATCTGCTATCTCATGGCCCCTCTCCATACACAATGTTGAACTCATATTCCTGTATTGTACTGATTAGGACTATGCTCATCCTATCCTATGAAACTCCACACTCCAACACAAAGTGTTGTGTGTATCTCAACAATGTAAAATTTGGATGGCTATACATCTCCTCCTTGAGCAAGTCAAGGGTCCTCATTGCAGTGATAGTTTGCGGCTCCAAATCAGCAAGGTGCTCTAACCCTTGGTTATACAATTTCCCTGATGGCATGACCCACAATTCTCAATTTGAGGTGCTGAAATAATATGGTATGGAAATGTTTGAAAACCTTGGATCAGTTGATACTTGGGACCATATTGTAGAGCTACAAGATTTCCTCCAACCGGTGAAATGGCTTCTCCAACTGTTGGTGATGGTGATGGTTTCTCCTCTACTGTTGCACCAGCGCTGGCATCTGCCTCCTATTCCTCATGCATCTCCAGAATCATGCATGGGTCTCTCAATGTCAACTGCTCTGGATCATCTTGCAAATATGCAAGTGCTCCTTCTACTGATGCAAGTACTTTTGCATCTAGTGGTGGTGGTATTTGTTCTTTTTTCGGAGTGATAGTGCCGACATATTCCTTTTTTACTTCATGTCCTTCCTCATCAATGTCGGAAAATGTTTCTATGGAAAGTATCTCCAGTTTTCTTCTATCAAACCTCTTTACCAACCTTTGAGTGAAGTCTGCATAAGCAGTCACTCTTTCATGTTTCATATGGTTGAACCACCAATCCTTTGCTTCACCCTCAAGGTGCAGCGCTGCAATCTCAACAGCCTCTTTTTCTGCTACTGGATGTAGCTGGAAGAAATCATCTAACTCCTTCATCCAAGCTTTTATTGTGCTAGTGGATGCCTCATCAAATGTAGGCAAGAAGAATATATTTTGTATATGCCCTTTTCTCCTACTGTTGTTGTGGGGTCTCCGTTTCTTTTTAATCTGGAAAGACTGTTGGAGAGTCAGATTCTCTTTGAATGCTGTTGATTGAGATTTGTACTCTGCAAGATAATCACTTAGAGTCTCATGCTCCAAGTATCCTCCATCTCTATTCCATTCATCTCCTTATGCAAGGAAAGTGGACGTAGTAGAGCGTTGTGGAGCTCTCTTCATTGTTGGTTGTTTATGCTGCTGATAGGAAGTGCTCGGACCTTCCTCATTCTGAAACCTTCTTGAGGTTTCACTTTGCCTTTTCGTTCTCATTTATTTAATCTTTATGGAGAGATCCTGCATAGATCTAAAGATAAGTGAGGAAAAATGTAATCCCTCTGCCTTTCTAGATCTCTACTTTCTACTTCTGTTGAAGTTCAACAAGAAATTACAGCACCTACACTAGTGTGGGACCAGGAAGTCCAAGCAACACCTACACTAGTGTGGGACCATAGGTCTTAGTAGCACCTACACGGGTGTGGACTAAATTTGGTGCATGTCTATTTTAGTTATCCCTTAATTAATATGGACAATAAAATGTAATATAATCTCAAAATAACTTGTAATAGTTAACTCAGAGTGATAAACTCAGTTAACTCATGAATTTAGAGTTGAGGGTAGTTGGTGAGGCATGCAGAGTAATTCTAGTTGTAACAGAGTTCGAAGTGCAGTGGTGCATTAGTTAATGAAGGTTGTAATCAGTTTAACTCAGTTAAGTGAGTTAAAGTCAGTTGTGATATTTGTAACTGTTAGATACACTAGTGAGAGATCAAGTGAATTAAATATTATTTAATTCACAATCAGTGATCTCACATGCAACTGAGGATTTACTATTATTAGTTGCATGCATGTCAGTTCTAGTGGAGACCCAATTGAGATCTATGTGAAAGGAATGTTGGCTATAAGTTGTAGGATTATTGGGTTGCGCCCATGCAACCAAAAACCCATTGGATTGCCCATGATCCTTGCGCAGTCAAGGAATTTCAAAATTCCTAAACAATATGGATTGCATTCCACATGAATTTCACAAGCAAGGCAAGTTGTTTAGAGGCTGAGAATTGGCTAAGTCTTGGCCAGTTTTGTCCAGGACAATGTGAGACAATTAGCTGAGTACAGGAGGGCTCTTGTGAGAAGAGTTGTATTTAATTGTTTCATGTATCCATGTTGAATATAAAATAGAAGATAGTGGGGTTTTGAGCAGCAATCTTTCCCCGGGAAATTATCTGTGTTGTGGTTTTATTGATTCTTCTTTGCTTCACATGATTGGCGATTGTGTTTTTAATTTCGCAAATGATTTGTAGAAGTGATTCAGTATCTAGCTTTAGCACATTGTTATATCGGATTTAATCCGTGATATACATGCTTTTTTTATAATTTGTACATGGTATCAGAGCACAGGAAATCACAATAGTGGAGAAGGAGTTGAGTTTGTGACTGAGTAGAATTCGAATTTGCATAAGACTTTCTTGGTGCTACAGTTGATTCAGGATCGAAATGGATTTCAATGGCTTGAGATTGGAGTATGCACTCAAGGGCAGCTTTAAATATATTTCTTATAAATACAGGATGGAGGCAGTACTCAAAGATAATGGCTTGAAGTAATTCATTGACAATGATGTTCCTAAACCCGCTGTGACAGATGCTGCAAATCTTGATGCATGGCAAAAGAAAGCGGAAAAGGCGAGGAGGATCTTACTGGAGGGAGTATGAGACCACATTGTCTCAAGTCTCCATGGTAAAGCCACACCATAGGAAATGTGGAAGGCTTTGATAGATCTATTTCAGAGCAACAGTGATCATAGGAAATTGGTGTTGAAAGATAAACTCAGAAAGATCAAGATGCAGAAAGGCGACTCCATGCCAAAATATTTAACAAAGTTTGTCCAATGTCGAGATGAGTTGGATATCATTGGAATTATTGTCATTGATTATTATTTGGTGAGTCTAGCTCTCCTAGGACTTCCCAAGAGTTGGCATAGTTATCAAGACTTTGTCAATGGAAGGGAAAAGCTGCCAGATTGGGAACGAATGCAGTCGGATTTGGTGCAAGAGGAGTTCAAACAGAATTCCAGAGATGGATCTTCATCTAAGAATGAATATGAAAAATATTTTGCATTGGCTACCAAGGCGAATAAGGGGAAAGGAAATAATTTCCATTCCAAATATGAGTCCAAAGATGGCAAGAAGTGCCACATGTCCAAAGTGAAGTGTTTTCACTGTCATGAGCATGGGAATTATGCTACTAACTATCCACAAAAGAAGAAGAACAAGAAGGCTTTAGGGTCTGTAGTTGGTGAGGCTTTGGCCTCGCAATTTGAGCTTGACTTCTCGCTCATTGCATGCATGGTGTCAAGTGCAATGGGATCGGTGTGGTATTTGGATAGTGGTGCATCCTTTCACATGACAGGAGACAAGGAACTTTTCAGTAGCTTTGAGGAGAAGGACCTCTAGATTCATATTGAAATGGGTGATGACGGGCGGTATAGTGCTACCGCGATTGGTACCATTACCTTCCAGAGACAGTCAGGTAAACCCTTTCAATTAAAATATGTAATGCATATACCAGGCTTGATGAAAAATTTGGTCTCAGTTGCAATGTTAGAGGATAAAGGCTATGATGTTTTTTTCAGTGAAGGAAAGCTTTCCTGCGACACAAAACAACAGGTCAAGCCAAGAAGATTGGGATTCGAGTTAAGAATCTCTATAAGCTAGATGTAGATGGATGCGCAGCATTGATGGGTAAGGTAGACAACGTGGTGAGTCAGGATGAGGGTGATTTATGGCACAGGAGATTGGGCCATCTTCACCACGGAGCCTTAAAAGTCATGCATCATATTTCTACTGGTCTTCCCAAGGGTACACTTGCACAGTCAGACACATGAAAGGGATGTACTATGGGAAGATATGTAAAGGCCACCTTTCATGAGAATGAGAACTGAGCCTCGGGGATCCTTGAGAGAGTTCACTCAGACGTGTGTGGACCATTCTTTGTTGCTTCGACGACAAATCATAAGTACTATGTGATATTTTTTGATGACTTTTCTCGAAAGTGTTGGATCTACTTCATGCAAAAGAAAGATCAGATGTTTTCAAATTTTCTTGAGTTCAAAGCACTGGTGGAGAAAGACATGGGGGAGCAAGTGAAGGCTCTTAGGAGCGACAATGGTGGTGAGTACATCTCCAACGAATTCAAAAACTTCTATAGCAAAGAAGGAATTTGGAGAGAACTGATAACGCCTCATAACCCATAGTAGAATGGGGTCATTGAAAGAAAGAACAAAAATATTGTGGGTGCAGCAAGAGTGATGTTGCATGATTAGGGCCTACTGATGCATCTGTGGCCAGATCATGCAACACAGTGGTATTTGTGTAGAACTGTTGCCCTCATAGGATACTTGGCATGAGTACACTAGAAGAGGCTTTTACTGGTAAGAAACCTGATGTTTCACATTTTAAGATTTTTGGCTCATATGTTTATATGCATCTGACCAAAGACGCCAGGAAGAAGCTAGAACCAATAGCTGAGATTGGTATTTTTGTGCGGTACACTGAAACTCCCCACAACTATCGGGTGTATTTTCCAAACAGAAGAATGAGTATTGTGAGACTTGATATAAAATTTGATGAGGAGAAATCCATGCGATTGTCCCTTGAGAGGGAGTTGGATTTGCATGCAGAGGAGGAATTATTGGTTCCCAAGGATGAGCCTCAAGATGTGGAGCAGCCACATGCGAAGGATCATTGAGTGGTATAAAACACTCATGCAGATCCATCCATAGATTGAGACTTGATGCAACAGAGAATGTAGGAGCCCCTACTTCACTGCGCAGACAGAGACAGTCTCCAAACAGGTTTACTTGATACATGGCTCTTATGAGAAAATGTATTGTGACATAACCATCTTCCTTTCAGGAGGCAGTGCAGCAACCAATTTGGGTTGATGCAATGGTGGAGGAGTATGACTCCATTGTCAAGAAAAGTGCATGGGAGATTGTCCCAAGACCGGTTGGAAAATCAATGGTTGGATCTAGATGGATCTACAAGGTAAAGAAAGCTGCTGGTGGGAGTGTGGAGAAGTACAAGACCAAATTTTCACAGATTAAGGGGATTGATTATGATGATACTTTTGCACCAGTTGCAAGGTACTCTTCCATTAGATCCATCCTTTCACTCTCATCACTAATGGGGTGGCGCATTCATCATATGGATGTGAAAACTGTGTTTCTCAATGGAGTTATTGAGGAGGAAGAGTACATAGAGCAGCCAAAAGGTTTCGATATCTTCAACAGTGAGTCACATGTGTGTCGACTCAAGAGAGCAGTATATGGGTTGAAGCAAGCACCTCATGCTTGGTACACTCCAATTGATAGCTATTTCACCAAACTCGACTTCACCAAAAGGGAAGTTGATGCAAACATGTACCAGATTGTGGTTGAGAGTAAGTTATTGATTATTGTACTTTATGTTGATGATCTAATTTTGACTGGTGATGAGCAGTTGATACACTCATGCAAGGAGGATCTTGTAAGGGAGTTCTAAATGAAGGACATGGGACTCCTTCATTAGTTCCTTGGTTTGGAAATATGGCAGTGGGATGGTGAAATTTTTGTTTCTCAAGGCAAGTATGCCAAAGAGATACTAGGTAAGTTTCACATGAAGATCTACAAACCCATGGACACTCATCTTCCAAGAAATTGGAGGAAAGAGGATGCTACTTCTGGAGAGGTAGTGGATGCTGCTATCTACAAGCAGTTAGTTGGTTCACTTATGTACTTAGTGAACACCAGACCAGACATTTGCTACGCAGTTAACCAGCTGAGTCAAGCTATGGTTAAGCCTACCAAGCTCTTTTGGAAGGCAGGGAAGCATGTCTTGAGATACTTGAGGGGCACATCAGATTATGGAATATGGTACAAACGGATAGAGGGAGTGAAGCTTCAAGGCTTCATGGATGCAAATTGGGCAGGCAGTCCATTAGATAGAAAGAGCACATCAGGAGGGATCTTCAACATAAGATCGACAATAGTTTCTTGGTACAACAGGAAGCAGGGATCTGTGACACTCAGTTCATTGGAGGAAGAGTACATGGCAGAAATTAAAGCTGCATGTGAGGCCATCTGGATGAGAAAGATCCTGGTTGGTTTGTTTGGTTCTCATATGGATCCGACAGTGATACATTGGGATAATCAGAGTTGCATTAAACTCTCGGTTAATATTGTGTTTCATGATAGGTCCAAGCACATAGATATTTGGTACCATCATCTCAGATATTGTGTGCAGAGGCGCATAATGTTACTTGAGTACATTCCCACGGAAAATCAAGATGCAAATATTCTGACGAAGGCGCTCACCAGGAGAAAATTCCAATACCATTGAGGCAGGATCGGGGTGAATGATAATCCCTTTCTTGTTGAGAGTGAGTGTTAAAGTTCAACAAGAAATTTCAGCACCTACACTAGTGTGGGACCAGGAGGTCCAAGCAGGACCTACACTAGTGTGAGACCACAGATCTTAGCAGCACCTATACTGGTGGGGGCTCAATTTGGTGCATGTCTATTTTAGTTATCCCTTAATTAAGATGGACAATAAAATGTAATCTAATCTCAAAATAACTTGTAATAGTTAACTGAGTGTGATAAACTCAGTTAACTCATAAATTTTGAGTTGAGGGTAGTTGTTGAGGCATGCAAAGTAATTCTAGTTGTAACAGAGTTTCAAGTGTAGTGGTGCATTATTTAATGCAAGTTGTAATCACTTTAACTCAGTTAAGTGAGTTAAAGTCAGTTGTGCTAGTTGTAACTATTAGATTGAGAGATCAAGTGAATTAAATATTATTTAATTCAGAATCAGTGATCTCACATGCAACTAAGGATTTACTATTATTAGTTGCATGCATGTCAGTTCCAGTGGAGACCCAGTTGAGATTTAGGTGAAAGGGATGATGATTATCAGTTGTAGGATTATTGGGTTACACCCATGCAACCAAACACCCATTGGATTTCCCATGATCCTTGCACAGTCAAGGAAGGCCAAAATTCCTAAACAATAGGGATTTCATTCTACATGAATTGTGCAAGCAAGGCAGGTTGTTTAGAGGCTGAGAATTGGCTAAGTGTTGGTCAGTTTTGTCCAGGACAGTGTGAGACAATCAGCTGAGTACAGGAGGGCTGTTGTGAGAAGAGTTGTATGTAATAGTTTCATGTATCCATGCTGAATATAAAATAGAAGATAGTGGATTTTTGAGCAGCAACCTTTCCCCGAGAAATTATTTGTGTTGTGGTTTGATTGATTCTTCTTTGCTTCGTGTGATTGGTGATTGTGTTTTTAATTCCGCAATTGATTTGTAGAAGTGATTCAATATCTACCTTTAGCACATTTTTAGATCGGATTGAATCCATGATATACATGCTTGTTGTATAATTTATACAGCTTCTTCTTCTGATGTCATGAAATGTAGTGCCCACAAGCTGAGCCAAAGATCATGCTCTGATACAATTGTAATATCCCAAAATAGGAAAAGACAGTAATACAAAACACAATAACTAGAAACTACAACAATGTACAAATAAACTATAAACACCATAAAAATAGAAAGAATAGTTGAGTCATTTTATTAAACAGGAGGTGGAATACAATGTACAACAGTGCTAAAAAATAGTCACACTCAAGCTGACAGAGATGGTTAGAGTGACCCTCAAGTCCTCTCACTGAGAACATTGCGTAACCACTGCTCTGCTGGAGGCCATACTGCGATGTCCCTGCTGGAAATGTTGGAATTATAACTATTGGCTAAAAATGGATGTGTAGATTAGGTTGTTTCGGAGCTTAGAAAATTTCGGGATTTGGAATCCGGACTCTGTGAGGAAAACCCGGAATAAACCAGAAAGGATTTCCAGATTGGCTCACCTTGGAAAATCACCCTCCTAGGGCTTGCAATACATAACTATTGGGTATGCAGATATATGACATGAACTGAAAGATGAAAGGGTTGTAATCATACACAATCATCTCAATGCATGAAGGGTTGATCCCTCCTCCTGATTCCCAAGCTAGAAGCTTGAGATCTAGGTCCTCCTTCCTCCTCTCAAGTTGCAGTTGTTGACTACACAACTACTGGAAATAACTACGCTGTCAATAGGGTTGAAGCTATAGCCTGCTTCTAAGTGATGGAATGTACCTCACTGTTGATGGAAATAATATCTCCAGAGTGAGGGGATGATCCCTTCCAGGATTCCAAGCTGAAATACTTGGAACTTCCTTCCTCCTCTGACCCTACACTACTGGAATGCGTAATTCCTGCAAGAACTACTACTGCATGGAGGTGTAGAATGATGGTATGATGCCAGATGTAGAAATACTATTATTGGAAGACTGAAATAGATGCATAAGGTGAATGATGGTCCCTCCACAGGTTTCTTAGCTGAAATGATAAGAACTACCTTCCTCCTCTCAAACCCTAAGGCGGGAATGCATAATTCCTGAAGCTGTAAGTGCTGCAGATAGGGGTTGGATGTGGCACCGATGTCGGATGATGAATGGATGCTTAAAAAAACCTTTCCAGAGTAGGCACTCAAAGTCCCCCGTGGATAAGGGTGGGGTCTCTGCTCGAAGACACCCGTGTGCTAAACAACACTGCAGAATTAGCTAAACAAATGAAGCATGCAAAGAAATGTCAAACGAAAATACAATATCAAAATCTAGAATGTATTTTATGGCCGCCCTCACCTTCCTTTTATGCTTTGTGAGCCTCCGCTAACATTGGCCCACCTCATTACTGTACTGCACATGTGGCCACTAGCCTCCATAAAGACTGCGTTGTCCCTCCATGATCTCCATCATCTCTGCATTTACTCTCCACTCCCTCCATCATGTGTAAATTTAATGCACCACCTCCTCCATCATTTCATCATTATTGATCCATGATCTTACTTTTATTCCTCCACTATCTCCATCATCTTCCTCATTAATGCTCTATGATCTCCACTCCTCCTTCATCAATAAGCTACTCCACTACTCCATAATGCTGGTACACTATCTAACTAACCCACTTTCACACAACAGAAGTGGATTTTATTCATATATGGGGTTTATGGGTCCCTCCACCCTTTTATTTACTTAATTAATTAAGAAAAGTAATAACTCTAATATTCCAATTAACTGGTGGAAAATTTGGAATATTACATATCGGTTGTGAAGGTATGTTCATTCTTTCTTCATTGGTTCTTGAGACATTATGTTTATTCATATTCATCATGTCTTATGCCAACCATGATGATGGGGTTACTTGGCTTAGAAATATCAATTGGTCCATGTTTCTTCTTAGTTTAATATCAACAATGTCATTTTCAACCACATTTTGAACCATGTTCTCATTGCCAGTTGCACGATCAACATAGTCATTAAGAATATCACATGTAGAAGTTTCATGTGCTTCAGTTGGTAGAACAACCTCCATGTTACTATCAAATGGTTCATGATTATAATTTGTTTCAGTTACATGTTCATCATCATCACCATAGAAGTTTCCTATGGAAATCATATTACCAGTTGCAACTGTATCCTCCTGTTCATCCACTTCTTCTTACGCTTCAACATCTGCTTGGACATTCCCTTCTTCTTGACCATCCAAATGAAATTCCTCATTGCAACGAGTATCATGCATAACAACATGATAATTCAGTGGCCATAGTCCATTCCTCCTAAATCCAACCTTGAATTTGATGGTGTGAGAGCCATTTTAAAGTCTTTACTTGAAATCTCAGCTAGATAAAACCTTTTCACCTCAACCCCTCGATTCTTTTCCATCCATGAAGCTCGCTCTAACCTGAAATATTTCTTGAAAGGTCCAAACACACTTACACCAAGGGGTTTCAATCTGTGAGTGGTATGAGCAGGCAATGTTAATAGGTTGATGCCCAAATTGTTAGCCTCCTCAATTGTTTGCACAACAATGTGGCTTCCATGGCCATCTAAAACCATTAGGTGTTTGTTTTCAGGTGAGACGCCACCTAGTATAGATGCAACAAAGTGACAAATCCAATTCAAAAAAATTTCTTTAATCATCCATGCATGGGTATGTGTAGTCATGCATGCACCTAGTTCACAATTTTTTATATAGTTTTTCAATTGAGTTTTACCCTTCAATAGATAAAATCTCGGGATTGAAACACCAATTGCATTCACACAACATAGGAAAATTATCCACTCCCCTCTCTTAGGCAAAATCTTTGGCACGTATCAACTTTCTCTCTTTGAAGTTACCCACATGCCACAATTCCTTCCTGCCTATAAATATTTTTTGTCGCAATTCCATAAATGGTATGGAGCATAAGAGTGTCTCTCGTATGTACTAGAAATAGTGTCATAGAACTTAGACAAAATTGGAGTGTGTAGATTTAACTTTTTTTCTTTGTCAAAGCCCTCAGTTGTACGCAATACAAGGTTTGTATGACCTTTTTTTAACCCAAGCCACCATGATTTCCTAGGATACCCATCTTTGAACGGGTTTCGCCTCCCTTGACAGATTTGAGAAATTGTGGATTTGAGTTGTATCAACTATAGCCCATGTCTCAATTGGGACATATCCTTACACCACTGAACCACCTCAACCTCCAACTCTTCAATCATAATTGTAAGAGGCCCTCTAAATTTTGTACGAGTGAGCCCATTTCTGCAATAATGTATTGACAAGGGAGCAATACCATGTTTTTTTGCAGATGCCCAAATTGAATATCTATTAAACTATATATCATTAATTGCAGCTAATGTCTTATTTTGTCCATCCTCTAATAAAATTGATCTTTTTAGTTGAGCTTTCACCTTAAACTGTGGTTGATGTTGGGACAACATCATCTTCCACCCCATGTGCATCCTCAACAACATTGTTAGAAGAATTGTTGACATTCACATGATCCACCATGTCGTCGTCTAATAAAGTGCATCATAGTTGGGCACCTCTTGTCACTCAACTCCTTGTTTTCCTTGTACAAGCAACATAACTAACTCTTGCCATAGCTGCAACTACCTGCAAATCTATTACATGCATTTAGTTAAAAATAATATATTATATAGGCTTATAGAAAGGTTGAATTTCTGCTTTCCTACAAGAAATTAACAACATGTTGTTTTATTCATAATTTCTAGGATATTTTAGTAAAGGATTTTCAATAACAAGGATTAGAATAGAGACACAATTCACAATTAAAAAATGTAGCAGCTTAATACATTTTGATACATTTTCCTTTTTGAATATCCTTGTAAAATCAAATCTATAAGAGAAGGAATTCATGATGTGCTCTAGAGATAAGGGCTCTAATCAAAATACTATGATTGTATTCCAAATGAAAAATTACTACCAACATGTTGAAATTGACTTAGACATTGTTGTATGTCTTCAAATATATCAATAAATGTTTTTGATAACTTTTTTTTCCACTTAAAATACTATTATCATATTTCAAATGGAACACTATTGTCAGCGTGTTGAAATTTACCTAAACTTGGTTGTATGTCTTCAATTATATCAGTAAATGTTTTTGATAACTTGTTTTATGACTTAAAATAAAAATAATGTAGACATTGGATGGTTTCAAATAAAACAATTGAAACCTGGTTCTTTTTCTGGTTAAGATGTTGGCTATGTTGTTGGGACTGGATCTTATACTTAGTATAGGACCATACACTAGTTTTCCTAAAACTGGAAAAGTAAATTTCTAAACTTAGACACTGCTAAAATTACAACTGCAACCCTTTATAACACAAAATTGACTTCTATAATCAATGTGGCATGCTTAGTTCTTTTTCAGACCATAACCTTAGTCTATGGTCAACCACAAGTTGGTGATGATCACAAGAGCTAGCAAGTGCATCCAAGTGTCTTTGTGATCCATTAAGAGAAGATGTTAGGAAGACCATGTCATCAACAATGAGAAGTAATGAGATGAAGGCATGGTGTAAGATATGCCCTTCGCCAACTTTTGTATTATTTCTAAGAAACTTTTCAAGTTCAAAATTTAGATCCTTGATAATGTTGAAGAGAGAGCATAGTCTTGTGTGACTCTGGTAATTCTCCTAATATTATTAGAAATACCATGTGCCATGTCGAAATGGTTCACTATTTCTTGTAGAGCCTCATGATAACAATGACCAAGTTTGGTACTTCAATGCCACAACCTCTCAAACAAAATGTGCATGGGCATGGAGTCAGAGGTCTTTTCTAAGTGCACAAAACAACAATAGACCATAGATGATCTTTGTCTAGCCCTATATTCCTACATTGTCATCAATTGATTGATTCTCTTCTTAATCTATTAAGTAGTATTATCCTCCTAACTGTTCCAACCTGCAAGAATAAATGTTTTGTACAGTTCAATGTTTTGTGTGGATTTCATGGTTTCCTGTGACATTTTGTGCATGAGTTTATACTATATAGGTTGTCTTGGGGGGGGGAAACAATAAGAAGATAACAATAAATGACTTGAACAAAGACCAATCAGTATGGAGAACTGAAATAAACACTCACAAGCTTCAATCAGTATGAAAAAAGATCAGTCAATATGAAAAACTGAAATAATTATTGTGATAAATAACCTATTTATATTGTGCAAAAACTTAAATATATAACCTGAATATATTTTGCACTCTCTCTGATGGTATGTAGGGTTGATGAATAGTTTGAATGTTTAAAATGAAAATTTAGCAAGAGTTGAAGTTATTTTATAGTTATTTGCTATTGAATTTGATTGGTAACAAGGATTCATATGGATTGCAATCTCTCAAATTTGAATGTGTTCTAGATTGATATGGATGTGATCAAATGGTTGAGAATTTGTTATGGTTGATAATTTTGTTTTGATCTGTTTAATGAAGAATTTAATGTGTTGGGTGTCATTTATTGAACTCAATAGGTTGAATTGTTGAATAGCCCAACAATTATGGTTGACATCCATCAACTTTGTATATGTGCAGGTATGAATGTGCATTCAAATACTTAGCTCAAATTTAGTTCAATGGGGGTTGAAGTGATGGGTACCTTATACTGGTGGATTAGACCATTTTGGGACAAGTTATAGTTTTATTTGTTTTGTAGATCAAACAAGATGTTTTGTACTCTTAATATTAAAAAGACTATTTATGGACAATTGTGGACCCAATCAACATATGGACAAATTTTGGACATAATTTAAAATATATTTGCACTTAATGTCATTTTCTTTGTTTAAATATTGGCAATATATGTGCCAATGTTTGGTGGCTTCATGGGACTACTATGATAACTATTGGTCCCTGCACAACAACATACATCTCTCCTCTATACTAAAACAACCCAAATCCTCAACACCTTGAGAGATAAGGAAGGATTTGTAGTGATCCATACCTCTAGAGGTCGTCGGAATGGAAAGCAATATGAACAATGACTGCATTCCTCCAAATATATGCAGAAAGAGGTGAGTTGTTTTACCTAGAATTTGATACGATAAAATTCTATTTTGAAATTTTGAAATTTGTTTGCAAGATTTTGCGTCATTTGTAAGTTTAGATTTTAAGTAGAGGTGGTATAACTATTATATATTTATGACTTGAATTTGGTAAAATAAATTTTGGTTTGGTTAGATTGTGATTTTTTGTTGAAATTCATTTTTCAATACCTAATTGGATTTAGTGCTCTATAAAATTTTGGGACACTCAAATTGCAGAAAAATTCCAAGCCATTCCAATAAATATCTTTCTAATTTTAAAAAATTTCAAATAAATAAATAAATATATATATATATACATATATATAACAACTTATCGACGACTTTTGAGCTACTCACCACGATTCACCCTGCAATGACCATCTGAATGGGAAGATTAGAACGAAGAGGCAAAAGAGACTCCTATTAGAGGCATGTAGAACGGATTGGCACATATGACACATTAGAAGGAGAGTCGGGACACCTCTCCTTCATGGGAAACTCGGCAACTGCTTCGAAGGCGATGATCAAGTATGGAATTTTACTTCTTTATTTTATATTACTGGCGTATTTCTTTACATATCTTTTTGGAATATTTGAAAGTAATTTATATGGGATGTTTAAATGGTTGGAATTAATAATTCATATGGAATGTTTAAATGTTTGGAATTAATAATTGTGTGATGTTTGATTATAATGGGTACTTTATTTTTATTATATATTTGTTGAAGGTTTATAAATTTGGTTTGTTAAATTTAATCATGTATGATAGATTTTTTTAAATTAAACACTTTTTACTTGGGTGTGTGGTTAAAATGTTTTCTCAATATTATTCTATTAAAATAGTATGTTACTTTGAAGCAAAGTTTGATGTATAAATATATAATATTGTTTAATTAATAGAATATCCAATACACTTTTCATGTGTGGAAATAATGTATGTTTTCCATTTGAGATGGTACATTTTTAAGTCTCTCTTAATTGTGATTATACAAATTATGTATTGTTAATCCTATGTAGATCTAGGGTAAGTGTAGAGAAAATAGATTATTTCTTGCTAGTGTTGCCACTATTTGTTTGTAGTATTTTTTTATGATTCATGTAGAGAGGGAAACATGATGCTTATAGAGGATGTTTGGATTGTACCTATTGTAAAAGCCCTCATGAAAATTTCATATAATAAAAGATAAAAATAATAATCATGGTTGATGGGACACTTTTTCCAACTTGAAAGTTGGGCAAAAACATCCTAGAGGGTGTTAATTTGGTTTATTATGGTTAAGGAAATTGGCAAAGGCAAAGGCAAAGGATTTGGAGAGGAAAAATAGCATTTTGGCACATTTATTTATTAAAATAATGGAAATTAAGAGAAAAGGGAGATGAAAGGTCATAGGTTGCATGTGAGGAAGAAATTGAAGGAAAATAATGGAAAATGAAGAAAATAGAGGCCTCTTCTATAAAAAGGCTTCTGAGGATTAATTGGTACCTTTTGTCAGTGCATTTTTTGGAGCTCTCTCATTATTCTCTCTCTCTCTCTTTCACCCTTGGACAGTTAGAGTTTTTGGAGCACTTTTGCATTGGAGAAAGAAAGGCAAGAAAGCAGGAAAAAGGAGGAAGCAAGCAAGGAGGAGCAAGAATCAAGCAGCTGCAGCAGGATTATTGGCAGGTTTCGATTTGCATGTGTATTTTCCTTGCTAGATTTTGCATGCATGGTATTTCATGTGGTTTCTTGTTGTCTTTGCATGGGTTTTTCCAGGTGTGATAGTGTTTTCATCCTAGCCTTTCCATTTCTGGATAGCCATGGTGTTGTGGAGTTCGCATGCTTTGGTTTAGCTGGATTACAGGATGAATTCGAAGCTGAGTGGGGTGGATCTCCGAATTGATATAACACATGGCCAGTAACCCCTGAATCGGACTGTGGGTTGTGGTAAATTCGAATAGTGTGTTGCCTCAGTAGGCCTAGGAATCCTCGATCAGTGAATGGCGGGATATACGATAAAACCTAGAGGTGGTTTTCTCTCCATTCATGCTTAGGAATCTCGAGTTTGGGATTGCAGTAAAGCCTAGAGAGTATGTCTCGGTTTAGGGCCTAGACACCCCTAATTCAAACTGTTGGTTGCGGTAAAGCCTGAGAGACTAGGAGACAGGAAAATTCCTCACGATTTAGGCAGAGAGAATCCGGTAATATCCATGCTCATGTTGGCCTAGTGATCGGATGTAGATCACGATAAATCCTTGTTTATGATTGATGAGGGTGAGGTGGTTTTGCCTAAAGATGCCCTAGTTGTTTTTTCGGTTTGAAGCCCAAATTCATGCTTGGAATATGGAATGTGGGTGATTGGCTGAAGAGAGATTTGGCTCAGCCAATGTATGGTAGGGCGGAACGTGGAAGTCCAATCTTTGGTTGGCTTTTACACTCATTAATGAGAAGCTCATTCCTTTGGTATCTGATATGAAAATGTATTGGTTATTATGTGGATTTCATTGCTGTTATATCCATGGTATTTATGTTGCTATTATGTTGGTTATAAGATTGTATTTTATCAGTGATGATGAATGGCTCTATCTATGTTTTGCCTGTAAATGAATATACAATGTATCTATGGTCAAATATATTGTATTTCAACTTATGATGTAAGGGAGAAATTCTTCTTAGAGATTCTCATATAAGTATTAGACCCCCATGTTTAATTTTGTTGTTTACACCTGTAGATGCAATGTTTGTGACATGTTTGACGAAATTTTTGTCATGGTTGGGTGGGGTCGACTGAGTTCTTGATGATGCGATTGCTTCCATGTCTTTGTTTTAATGTTATTTATCCTATCCTTAAGTTACAGGAAGTTCTGAGCAGTGACTTGGGCTCAAGGGCTAAAAATGTGGCACGAATCCCGGAGCTATAGGCACAGTATTGACCTTTTGGGGCCCTGACCGCAACCTTGGCAAGGAAAGCCCGCGGCTAAGGGTATATAACCACTCCCTTTCCCTTACATGCCCACATATAAGCCTCAAATGGGTTAAAAATCAGTTCCCCCTCAGGGAACAAGGCATTGGAAGGTTGGGTTACCTCCTGGGGATGTCAATGATGCAGTGTAAGGTCTGTTTTCTTGTTTCTGTTGGTTCCACTTCCTCAAAGTCATCTAGGTGGTTGAATCTCATATTATTAGCCTCTTGTCACATTTTTACCTCGCAGGAGAAAGATAAACATGGATAGAAATATGGTAGACTACAATGACTCCCCCTGTGATTCATATGAGCAGCATGGTGGGAATTTTTTTGATTTGGTAGACACATTGAGAAGCCTAAAGGAAGAAATAAGGATTTGTAAGGTATATAATGAAAAGATCATACATGCACAAGAGAAACAAGCAGAGGTGAATGTAATACTTCTTCAGAGCTTGTCATATTTGCAGAAACAAGGGCCATTATGGATCAGTTATGGACATGAGGACATAACCAATGGGGCATATGGCAGTAGGTATCCTAGTACACACATGTCAGATAGAGCAGATACAATGAGAGATGGCAAGGTTTGGACACCCTGTAATTTTTTGTAGATGTTCAATGCTTGATGCAACTTTACTTTTTATCCCAATATAAATCAGCAATCATATAAACAACAAAGTAAAATTTTGATAGAACATATCAGTAGATCGATAGAAGACAAGCCAAAAATATACAAGTGTGTTGGTGCGTTACGGCGATCAACAGGATGCTTCAACCAACAAAGTCTCAATATGGTCAACCAACCAGCAAGGTCACACAACCCTTTAGGACAGCCAAAACGGTCAACTCAAAGGTCAACCAAAAGACAATGTTGTCAGTCAACGGTCAACGCAAATAGCAGCAGCAGCTAGGTCAACGTAGCCAAGTCAAATTCAATGTCGAGCCTCGGGAATAGTGCCAAAAAATGCGGATTTTGAAAATCAAAATTCTGGGAGAGTTTCAGGTCTGTTTGACCTTGCGTTGACCAATGATCTGGATTTATGCAGGAACACAACAGAATATAGAAATAACCTTAAACATAGAAATACAGCGGAAATAAGGCTTCATTTCATTAATCTCAAATCACAGAAATATACTTACAAACATGATGGAAATAAAATAGCTAGTGTGCTGGTAGCGAATCTCTGAGAAGAGATGTGGCAGCTACAGACCTCTGAACTGTGTTACAATGAGGCTCGAGGGCCTATTTATTCTGGAGAAACAATGGAGAACTCTAAATGTCCAAAAACCTAACCCTAGGAGATGAAGCACCAAAACTATGGGCCCCATTTGGGTAAATTGGTGTTTCAACTTCCCGAGGACGTAACTTTGGCATACTATCTCCGTTTGGGGCTTAAAAATGGCTTCGAAAGTTCAGGACCCGAAAAACTGCTAAAAATAGTAAGTTGTGAAAAAAAAACTGAAAGAGACAATGGTGGGGCCCCAAGTGGAATAGGCGGGTGCCACCAATATCCACCTGGATCATTCCTCCCCACTTAGGAATCAATGGTCCTCATTGCGTTGAGTTCCTCCATGAGATGAGGAAACTTCTGTTGAACTTGTTCCCTGGTGAACCACTTGCCTTGGTGCAGGATTTGGCCAGCTTTGACAACTCGATACAGTTGGATCTTCTATCGACGAGTGTTCTTGACTTGCATGTCCATGATACAGTCTTTGGTGGCCTGTTCCATGCAGTCTGGGTTTAACTCTTTTGGTGTGAGTTCTTCTGCAATGTCATAGGTGTCCAATAGAGGTGGGAAGTAGGGACGAAGGCGGTCTACATTGAATACTGGGTGCAGACCAAGGAATGGTGGAATACTAAGCTCGAATGCATTGTTCCCTACAGACTTGGTGATGGTGTATGGCCCATATCGGAGCGGGTGAATCTTGCGGTGGGGTCCAGTGAGGCGCTCCTTCTGCAAATGTAGCCACACTATTTTTCTCACCTGGAAGTTGTGTGGCACCCAATGTTGATCATGTTGTTTATTGTACTTAGCATTGGCTCTGTCCAATATGTCATGAACCTGTTGGCGGATGTGATGAATGCGCTCGATGAAGTTGTTTGCTTTGTCAGCTTCAGACTGGACATGAGCCGAATCGTCCTGAGTAGTTGTAAATGGCATGGCTACATCAATGGGACATAGTGGCTGGAATCCCAAGCCCACTTGAAAGGGGCTATGGCCGGTTGAGCTGTGGAGAGACCGGTTATAACTATGTTGTACATAGGGAAGGCTCTCATCCCATGTGCGTGGATGCTTTGAATTGTACATGCACAGAATGTGTACAATCATCCTATTGACGACCTCTGTCTGGCCATCAGTTTGGGGATGGAAAGCTGTGGACTTGGTGAGCTTGGTGTCCGACATTGACCAGAGGCTAGACCAAAATGTGCTGAGGAACCTGCTGTCGTGATCTGATATGATAGACTGTGGGATCCCAAAGTGCACCCACACTCATTCAAAGAAGAGTTTAGCAGTGGCTTCTATTGTGATATTTTTCCTGCAGGCTGCCATAATGGCCATCTTTGAGAATCTGTCGACAACCACGAAAACACAGCCGTTTCCATGCTTAGTAGAAGGAAGGCCTGACATGTGATCCATGGAGATGGATTCCCAAGGTTGACTAGGGGTAGGTAGCAGAGTATAGAGCCCTTACTTCTTGATGGTCGGTTTGGCAATGGCGCAAGCAATGCAAGATCTAATGTACTTCCCGACATCTTGTCGAAGGTTCGACCAATAGAAATACTTCTGCAGTACTACCACTGTTTTCTTGACCCAAAAATTCCCAGCGACTCGAATGTGGTGCGCTTCCCATATCATCTTGGCATGCTCGCTTGAAGGAACACAAAGGTGTCCTAGGTGACATAATAGTGCATCTTGGAGGTGAAATTTTGGAACTTGCATACCCCCCAAGAGTGACTTGTATGTGTAGCTAAATTCTGGATTGCTCTTGTAGAGAAGTGGCCAATCAAAAGTCTCATGCCCACAAGAGTTGAGAACGGTGGTTATGGCTACGATCGATGGTTGGCTGAGGCAGTCTGCAACATTATTGGTGCTACCCCTCTTGTACTTGATGTTCAAATGAAATTGTTGTAGATATGTGGACCACTTCTGATGGCGATCATTTTGAAACTTCCCTTATCTTTGTATGAACTGCAGGGGTCGGTGGTGTATGTGGATGATTATCTCCTTCCCCAAAATGTAATGCTTCCATTGTCGACAAGCCTACACAATGGAATACATTTCTTTGTCATAAGTGGAATACTTTCGAACTGTGTCGGACAATGTCTCACTGTGATATGCCACTAGATGCCCCTATTGAGTAAGAACTGCCCCAATAGCATAGTCAGAGGCATCTGTCTCAATCTCAAATGGTTGTTGCAAGTCTGGTAATGTGAGCACTGGGGCAAAATAGAGGCAATGTTTCAATTCTACGAACGCCTTCTGTTGATATTCCGACCAACAGAATTTTGCTTTCGCTCCTCCCTTGGTGACTTGACTCAAGGGCCAAGTGATATGAGAGAATCCCAACATGAACCTGCGGTATAAATTAGCAAGACCGAAAAAGCTACGAAGCTCTGTTAGGGTGGTTGGAGCTAGCCAATCCCGAATGACTTGGATCTTGGCTGGATCCACATGCACCCCCCTTTCATCAATAATGTATCCCAGATATTGAACCTGGGTCATGCCAAAAGTGCACTTCTCCAAATTGGCACACAACTTGTGTTGCCACAGTGTTTGGAGGACTTCTGGGATGTGGTGGAGGTGCTCTTCCCAAGTCTGGCTGAAGATCAGAATGTAATCCAAGTATACCACTACAAATGATTTGGTGAATGGATGCAAGATGTCATCCATCAACCTCAAAGAAGGTTGCGGGAGCATTTGTCAATCCGAAAGGCATGACAAAACATTCGAAAAGGCCCTCCTTGGCTTTGAAGGAAGTCTTCCACACATCATAGGGTTCGATTGGTACCTGGTGATACCCAGACTTCAAGTCGATCTTACTAAAATATTTTGGCCCTTTGATTTGGTCCAGAAGGTCATCAATTCGTGGGATCAGGTACCTATTCCGGACAGTGATCTTGTTCAGCGCCCGATAATCCATACAGAGTCTCCATGTCCCATCCTTCTTTTGTACCAACACGATCGGGCTCCCACAGGGTGATGAACTTGGCCGGATGTGACCTTTTTGCAGCAACTCCTGAATCTGCCTCTTGATTTCATCATTCTCTAGAACAGAGCGCCTATAGATCGGTCCATTGGGTAGTGGTGCACCTGGGGTCAGGTCAATGGGGTGCTTGACCTGACAGTGTAGAGGCACCCCTATGGGTGAGGTGAAGATATCCCCGTACTCGTCCACAACCTTGTCCATTTTTTTTTGTCGTGCAGAGGAGCCATGTCTGGAGGTCGTGGCCATAGTCTTATTTTTTCCTGGGGGTGGATCATCAGGAAAACAAATTTCCTGGTTTGGGAAATGAGCTTACTGCATTGTTTTGCAGTAACCAAAGAGATAGTGGGAGGCAGTGGTACCTCTGGTATCCTGTACAATTTATTTCCCAAAGTAACAATAACAGCGCGAGGTCGAGACTCATACATAGAATGTCGCTCCCACAAGTATGGTTGGCGTAATAATACATCAGAAATATCAATAGGAGCAATGTCACACAATACCTCATCTGTTAAGGGCTTGATGCTATAGGGAAGGCAGCACTCCTGGCTGACGCGGAGATCCCGTCCTTGGTGAAGCCACCCGATGGTGTATGGTTGTGGGTGTGTTGTGGTCAACAAGCCCAACCGCTTCACGACATATGCTGAAATGAGGTTATTTTGGCTCCCATTGTCAACAATGAACCGTAGCGGGGAACTCTTTACCCACATTTGGGAGTGGAAGAGACGCTCTGCCTCCTCTGGATCTTCTGGTTCCTCCTTCTGGATCTTCGTAGTGGCAACAATAGCATTGGGCTCCGCATCAATAATCTGCTTCCCTTTGCCATTCACCTTGTCAAGTTTTGATTCAGAGTCAGAGCATGCATCTGATTCAGAGGCCCTCATCTCGGCCACCAGCGACTGCTTGGCCTAACACTCACTTGCATTATGAGTGGAGCTCTTATGGAACTCACATCACTTTCCCATGTCCTTATTTGGCTTCATGGTGTTGTTCTTTGCTTGTGTCTTTGGCAGGTTGTCTTGGGCCGCCATGCCTTGGCTTTGTCCTTTGTTTTGCGGTTTGGGGGCACCTTTCCCTTTCTTTTGATTCGCAGATCCAAAGTCTCGCTTCTTCTGTTTGAATTTCTGCTCAATCTTGGCAGCATATCGGTATGTCGTACCAAGCGAGGAGATGTTGAGGAACTCCATTTCCTCCTGAATGTATAAGATGAGGCTTGCGTACAACCATGATACTTTAGCACCAAATGTTTCTCTGAATCTTTGATACCCAACTTTGTACGCAGGGTATGGAACAGATTTGTTAGCTCATGCACATCTTGATCCCTTTGTTGTCGCAGCATGGTCCATTGTATGTACTTGTCCTCATAGCTTCCCACGAGATAATATTGTTCCTTGATGGCATGTCGGAAAGAATTCCAAGTGGGTACGGCTAAGAACAGAGAGGTTTTTGTCTCGTCCGTTTTCTCACAATAGGTTTCCCACCAATCCTTGACATGGGGGGTAGCTTTGAGGAGTTCAAAAATAATCTTCTCTCAGTCGGAAAAGTCATGAACCGAGAAATATCCTTCTAATAGATTCAACCATCTATCTACGGCATCTGCATCTATTTTACCCTCAAATATGGGAATGTCAAAGTTTACTTGTACCTTAAAGGGAGTCACGCCTCCAGAGTGGCTGCTAGATGCAGATGCACCGCCGGTGGGCAGTCGTTGAAGGATCTAGGCAAAGTTATCCATCATCGCGTTCCTTTTTTTTTCTAGGGCCTCCTCGAGCAATATTTTGATAGGATTTCCTACTCCCTCATCTTTCTTTTCATCCCCCATGGGCGTTCGTCGGGGTTTGCGAAGCTGATCTTGCAAAGGTTCCACCAGATCGAGCCCTAACTCCTTATACCCCGACCTCATTGGGGAGATGCAAAGAAGGATCGAGAAAAAAGTAGACCGCTCTGATACCACTAATCCGGATTTATGCAGGAATGCAACAGAATACAGAAATAACCATAAACATAGAAATACAGCGGAAATAAGGCTTCATTTTATTAATATCAAATCACATAAATATTATTAAAAACATGATGGAAATAAAATAGCTAGGGTGCTGGTAGCGAATCTCTAAGAAGAGATGTGGTGGCTACAGACCTCTGAACTGTGTTACAATGAGGCTTGGGGCCTATTTATTATGGAGGAACAATGGAGAACTCTAAACGTCCAAAAACCTAACCCTAGGAGATGAAGTGCCAAAACTATGGGCCATGTTTGGGTAAATTGGTGTTTCAACTTCCCGGGGACATAACGTCGGCATACTATCTCCATTTGGGGCTTAAAAACGGCTCCGGAAGTTCAAGACCCGAAAAACTGCTAAAAATAGTAAGTTGTGAAAAAAACCTGAAAGAGACAATGGTGGGGCCCCAAGTGGAATAGGCGGGTGGCCACCAATTTCCACCTGGATCAACCAAAGTCAACGTTGTTCAACATTGCTACAGAAACCCTAGGCAAAAAACAGAAATGTGTTGCTGCTGAAATCTTCCAACATGTGAAGAGAAGAGCCTCCAAGGTCATCGAACCAATCAGATGAGGAGAGAGAAATGTGTGAGGATGAGATGAGTGAAAATTTCCTCCAATGTTGACCAATATATATCCATCAATGAGGGTGTGTGACACAATTACTGGGGCACAAAACCTTAAGGCCGACCTGCACATATTTTGAATAAATTCAAAATAAATGTTATGCTCATCAGATTAAGATGATCTTTAGATCGATCTTGCACCTATCCGAAAGAGCAATCCAATAAAAATATGGCATCTTCATCTGAGCATCACAACATGAAGTTTGGACCTAGTTGTCCAAAATTAACACTCCCTCTCAACTAGGGAGAACTCCATCCACCTATGCAATCCAAACATCATGTGTCATCCCGTTGTAACTTGCTTTGCTAGCTTATTTATTTCAAAACAAAAGTGGGTCATTCAAAAATACATCATTCCTGGCTAACAGATTTAGCCCAGAGATCTGAAACCTCTATAGGACTCACAAATAGTCTCATACCAACCCGAAGTTCGTTTACCTAACCTGAAGTCAGTTGGAGGTCCGAAACCTCACTATACTTGATCCCGGATCAAGTGGTTGGACCGTGCCATCCTAGATACAGAGCATGGCAATCTCTGATGCATCCATCAGTCTTTGCTACTAGTCTCTAGCTTTTCCCACCTCACTGTCCAAATAAGAGGTACTTCCCATAAGCCCTGAACTCAATGGGTAGTATGCATACGGAGCACAGATAATGAGAGGTGAACCAACTCAATCATCATAATGGTGGGGCAGAAGCACACCAACAAGGTTTGGCAAGCCTAGCCATGTGGTTTCTTATAGCTCCAAGAAGTTATCCCCAAAGCCCCCCAAAGCTCCTGGATCTCATCATCCAACAAGACCTTCAGCATAGGGTTGTTCCACAATACCAAGATTCTCACGGAAGGTTAGGAACTTGACCTTCCCTAGGGGCTTTGTGAGAATATCTGTGACCTACTCATCAGTTCCTATATGATCGAGCCTTACGGCACCTCGTTGTACCATATCCCAGATAAAGTGGTACCTAATATCAATATGCTTGGATCGACCATGGAACACGAGATTCTTGAATAACCGAATCCAACTCTGGTTATCACAGAGTATCACGGTGGTATCTAGCACATGCCCAAACAATTCACTAAATAGCTTTCACAACCAAACTGCTTCATAACAGGCCATACTTGCTACAATGTATTCAGCCTCCACAGTGCTCAAAGCCACCGACTTATGCTTCCTGCTCATCCATGATATCGAGGCAGAACCAAGTGTGAAGCAACATCCCGATGTGCTCTTACAATCCACCACACTTCCAGCCCAATCGTCATCAGTATATCCATCGAGTGTCACACTCCCGGCAGTGTATCTCAGTGTTATGTAACCAGCTAGGAATGGAAAGAATTGGACTAGTCAATACATATTCCCCCATGGTTAGCTTGATATTATGGCATTTTCCAGAGAAATTTATAGTTCCTCCATTTGCAACCATCACTTGACATTCTGGTGCTGGGTATAGGAAACAATTTAATTCCTTAGCTACCTTAAAATGAATAAAATTATGGGTTCTACCTTAATCAATCAACACTATTACCTTTTTCTTCTTGATATTTCCTTCTATCTTGAGAGTTTGAGGAGTGGTAATTCCTGCCAGTGCATTAGACGATATGGTCGGATTCATTTCTTCCTCTTCTAGGGCTAGTTCCTGGTGTATATCCTCTTCTTGTTCATTTTCTTCTTCCTCTTCACAATCTATGTAAAATAATTTCTTCTCAGCACACTTATGACCTTTAGTGTATTTTCTATCACAACCGTAGCAAAGCCCTTTTGCTCTTTTTTCTTCCAATTGTTGTGGTGTCAACCTTGTAGGTTGTGGAAATCTAGGCGTAGCAACACTTCCTTCTTTATAGAATTGAGTGGTAGGCTTCCTTGTCGCCATAATTTTACATTCAACTTTTCTTGCCAACCTGAATGCCTTCTCCAATGAATCAGGTTCCAAAACGCGAACTTCATGTTGGATGTTATCCTTTAAAGTGCCTATGAAGAGATCAATCCTGTGTTCCTCTAGAATATCAGTTACCCTTATATTCAATTTTTTGGAAGTCCTCAATGTGCTCCCCCACTAAACCCTTTTGTTAGGTCCCTATATTACTAGTATAGTCCCTTATTGTTATTAGTGTAACCCCCTTATTGTTATTATTGCACCCTTGTAACCCCCATTTTGTTTGAGATTTATCAATTGGCTAAAGAAGGTGTTGCTCTTTGTATCCTCATAATGTGCTATCATTTCCTCCGTAAAAATTGACCAAGTGAAAAAAATTTTACAGGAGCAAAGCCATCGATACCATACAAATGTATTTTGTTATAAATGTAAAGTTGCAATGCGTACCTTTTGTGTGTTTTTCACATTATGGAGATCAAAATATTGCTCCATCTGTAGTATCCATGTTACAGGATCCTTTCCATCAAACTTCCTCATATCCATTTTTCGAATATGGTGGTTCTTCCCGCCAACATTAGAGTTTATGAAATCACGATTAACATTTATTTTGTTCTCATCATGAGTTTCCTCTACTATATTTTCACCATTAGGAAACATTTCTTGTATCAACTTTGTCAAACCTTCTATGTCTGCTTTTAGATCATTCTTCATGTTTTCCATTTTAGTTTCCATGTCATCCATCTTAGATTCCACGCCAGCTTCCATGCCATATATCTTATATTCCACGCCTTTCTTCAAACCATCCATATTATTCTTCACACCATCCATCTTTGCTTCCATGCCTTTCTTCAAAACTTCCATTTCATTTTTTACTGCTCTTTGCGAGAGCGAAATTTGGTGCACTTGCTCTTGTAATTTAGATAGATCATGTTGGGATTCTTCATCTTCATGAGTCATAAAAGAGCCTTCTAAAGGCTTAATGGGTGTTGAATTATTTTTACGGGGAATTTTTTAGAACCCAATACTGATATCTATTCTACAATATTCCCTTGGAATCAATTCAAATTGATTTTTCAAACAAGACTTGTGCAATTCGGAAAAAAAATAAAATTAAAATTTAAAAATAATAATAATAATAATAATAATAATAAAATAAAATAAATAAATAAAAATAAAAATAAAATAAATAAATACACACCTTTTTCTTGCTTTTGAGGACTCGATATTGAAATTGGATTATCTCTGTGATTGCAGCCCTTCAATATCTGAAATTTAGCACTGAAGTAGCCCTTTGAATTATCTTTTTAATGCCACAGGTCTGACCTGATTTGGATTCTCCAAGACAAATTTGTGTCCAATCTCCCACAATGACCTAATTCTGGACTGGTTCAGTAGAGAAAACTTGTACGACTTGCCACGTGTCACTGTTTTGTCCTTTGTCTCTGAAATTGATAGCCCAGAAACTTCAGTCTGTGTACTTGCGACCACTTTTTACGGCACTTCAATCCAATGCCCAGAGAGAGAGTTATTGAAGTTTTTCCACGATCACCTCTTTGAGATGCAATTCAGGAGCCTGAAAAAGCACTACCTTCCACAGATCATATCTCCAAAAATATTGCGAACCAAGCTCTGAAATTTTTTGACGAATTTCCTCACGATTTCAGCTTCGTACCATATGAATTTCAGACTCTGAACCTTCGTACAAAAAATTTTATAGTGCAAATTCCACGATGACCTGTTTATGAGCCTGAAAAAATACCTAACTTCCACAGATGATATCTCCTCAAATATTGCGAACCAAGATCTGAAATTTTTAGACAACCTTCCTCAAGATTTCAGCTTCGCACCCTAAACATTTCAGCTTCTGAAGCTTCGTAGAAAAAAATTTATAGCGAAAATTCCACGATAACCTGTTTGGAGCAGCGAAACCCTAGAATCCCAAAGCTCTGATACCAAATGTTGTGTAACCAACTCAAAAAGAGAAGAAAAGAGATATAAACGCCTTAGAAATGAGCCACTTCGAGGGGGCAACCTCCAATTCATTACATAAATGAACAATTCTTGGATGATACAATTCACAAAACCTCCTTTCTATATATAGGAGTCCATGGGGCCATAATGTAATCCTAGTGGGCCACAATGTAATCCTAGCCGACCTAACAATAATAATTTAAGGGCACAATAATAACAAAATGGGGGTTACAAGGGTACAATAATAACAATAAGGGGGTTACACTAATAAAAATAAGCGACTATACTAGTAATATAGGGACCTAACACTCAGCCCATGGTTTATCGTGCCCCAAAGATATCTCAACAGATTCTTGGAACCAACCCAGTGAATGTGATGAGGCTCAACCATATGTTGACTCAAAGTGTTCACTGCAAAACATACATCCGGACGGGTGTTCACTAAGAAAATCAGGGCCCCTATGAGTTGACGATACTCAGTAGGATTTGCTAGCATGGGCCCAGCAGCACTGCCACTCAACTTCTTAAAGTTGAGCTCCATCGGTGTCGATGCGGACTTACAGTCCACCATACCAAATCTTTCCAGAAGCTTCACAATATATTTTCCTTGAGAAAGGAAAATTTCGCCAGGTCTATGCCAGACCTCCAAGCCTAGGAAGTAATGCATCAGTCCTAGGTCCTTCATCTCAAACTCAGCATCGAGCTCCCTCTTGCACTGATGAATGAGAGGGTCAGCACCTGTCAGGAAGAATTCTTCCACATACAACACCAAAATGAGAGGCTTTTCTCTATCAATCTTAAAGTAAAGGTTCGGATCAGCATTACTATGAGTGAATCCCAGCTTCATCAAGTAGCTATCTATCCTCTCGTACCAAGCTCTGGGTGCTTGCTTCAACCCATAGAGGGATTTCTTCAACCTGCAGACATGGGTGTCTCGATCCTGGACTTTGAATCCAGAGGTTTATCCACATACACCTCTTCCTTTAGCGCACCATGGAGAAATGCAGTATTCACATCCATCTGATGAAGACTCCATCCTTGCATAGCAGGAAGGGCTATGATAGATCGGATGGTGGTATATCGGGCCACAGGTGCAAATACATAATGATAGTCTACGCCTTATTTTTTAGAGAAGCCACATGCAACAAATCTTGCCTTGAACTTTTCAGCACTCCCATCAGATCCATGCTTGATCTTGTAGAGCCATTTCGAGGTGACAACTGCTTTGTCCTCCGGTCTTGGAACCACATCCCAGACATCATTCTTCATAATGGACTCATATTCTTCATGCATAGCATCCTTCCAGACTTGATGCTTTACAGCTTCCTCAAAAGATCTAGGCTCAGATTGTACAATAGTACTCATGGATGCTAGATACCCTTTGTTAACACTGGAAAATCGTACAGCAAAAGACAACATCAATTAATGTTGAGCCCAAGGATTTACAAGACAGGAATACATTATGGAATCAAGAAGTATTTTAAAATCTCTAATGTTTTGAGAAAATAATATTTGAACTAATCATAAATGCTCAAATGTGCGCTTTTTCCTTCGAGAAGAGCGCCTTCTGCGCACTCTTTTTCCCGATAAGCGCTCATTCCTGGAAATGGAAAAAAGTCACTTTCTGGGACCACAACAAGCAAAGGAAATTTGCTCCTTATGTGAAAGCCGCCTAAGGATAGCCACCAACACCTCCTTAGACATTATGTGAGCACACAAAAGAATATTTGAGCACACAATGGAATCACACCTCTCCCTTGGGTCACCATCCATCATGTACCAAGGGAGGGAAGGAGGATTTGAAGCTCACCTATATAAACCCACCAAGAGATGAACAAATGGTGATCGCAAGGTTATGCTAGCCAAAGTTGCCCAAGCAACACCAGCATTGTGTGTGACCCAGAGTTGGAGCTAAAGAGGACTCGATAGTTGGCCACCCAACATCTTAGACCACCACAGCAGAGAGAGAGAGTTAGAATGCATCAGAGGCAGAACTTGGAAGGCAAACATCCTTGCATTGGGACCTAGAGCCATTTCCTAGGGGCCCTTTGGCAAGTGGGTAAGATTTTCTTTTATTCTGAACATTTAATAAGAAGAGGCCATCGAGCCATCATTTGCATTATTACTTTTTAGAACTCTCTATATAGCTTCTTTTGTGTTTTTAGTTTTATTTTTTTTTAACCAGAGCATACTTCAGCATATTATTTCATTTAAGTTTTATGCTTTTGAGCTCCCCCCACATTCTGCCTGTTACCAATAGTTTAGAGAGTAGACCACACTCTCTAAGCTCGTGTGATTTCGTACACCCGTGTGTCAAATCCACCACAACAGGATTGGCGACTCCACTAACGTGTTTCAAGTTTATGTGGTTGTGCCATATTTTGCAGGAGACCCTTTGTCTATGCTGGAGTGAAGTTGACAGTCCTCTGACCCATCTTGCAGCCCCTAGACTCACTTAGGTGACAAACTGAAGAAGGCATCTCCTAATATTTTACTTGCAGGACTTTTGCGCACAGTTTTTTCACACAGAGGTGCATTGCGCGTGTTCAGGAGTGACCTACACGCAGGAAGGTGCACCTGTCAAGGTCTTTTGCGCGCAAATTGCAGAGAGATTTTTTTTTCTCTCTATTTTCTACATTTTTTCTGCTTGTAAGTGTGTTGGGAAACCCCTACTGTATCTGCCAACACCTGTGTTGATACCCCACAGCTTCTGAGAACTCATTTTTTGTTGCTTTTCGTAGGCATTTATTTAGTTTTCATGTAAGCTGGTTTTTGCAAAAAGTGTTCACATAGTTTAAGTAGGGGGCGAATTAACCATTTCTTTCTGAACCATTGCTTACCTTGGTTATTCTCTTTGGCTGACTGGGGGCGTCGCCAGCTCTTCTGGGACGTTGTGCCAACACTCGCAAGAAATCCTCTCAAGGCCCAGTTACTTTTGAGCGTGTGAGGACGTATTAAGTCTTCTAGGATTTTGAGTATCACGCGCAAACAAACAAAACCATTTTTTTCTTGATTGATCACATAGATTAAGTTAAAGGAAAATTCATTTCATTTTCACTTTGTTTTATGTATGTGGCCATAAATTTTTCGTGATCACAGACTCGATCCCCTGAAAAACATTTTCCAAAACCTAACCTGGAAGACAATCAAAACGGTTCCAACGGAACCTCGTCGGTCCAGGCGTCTTTTGGACCTCCCCCCATTACCAGGAGGGGTTCCAGGTTTTTTGCCGTTTAGGCGTCAAAGACAGAATGTTGCCACAGTGGTTGGTTCCTCCTTTCTTGGAGCAACCTTAGTTGGGAACCCTAGTCGGTCTCCCAACACCACATCGCACACCACTCCCCCCTTGTCCCCTAGGGGGCAGAGGAGTGCATCCCATATGGGAAGCCAGCTAAATTCACAACAGGGTACGTCACAGACTAACCCTTGTTCTAACCAGAACTTTGTGTCTTCACACGTTTCCATGGCGTCAACCTCACAGTCACCCTTCTTAGTGACGTTAAATCTACCGGATTTGACCAAGCTCACCAATGACCCCATCGCACACGACCCCAATTTTCCTCCCATGCCCATGAAGCTCCCTACAGACATACCAAATTTTGAAGGCAAGCAAGCGGAAGACCCATGAAATCATATAATGACTTTTCACCTGTGGTACTCATCGAATAGCATCATTGACGATACTATTCGGTTGACGTTATTTCAACGCACTCTTACAGGAGTGGCCGCGAAATGGTACGTAGATCAACCCCCTGCTTCACATAGAACCTTTAGCACCCTTGCTATCGTGTTCCTCACATACTTTCAGTTACCCATTCACCACGATTCGGGAGTGGAGTTACTGACTCATTTCAGACAATCCCCCTCTACCCATATTTCAAAACATCTCCATGAGTGGAGACGACATCGCAGTTTATGCAAAGCACAACTCGACGACCAAGTCCTTTTAGATTTATTCTTGAAAACTCTGATGGCGGAGATTTCAAAGGATGTGGCACAACGTAACCCCACATCCGAAGAGGATGCAATCAATAAACCCCAACATCTTGAACTGGTCTACACACAATCAGGATACATATACAATATCCTTCCCAACGCCCCGCGCCTGCAATATTATCAAGAATTTCCAGGTGTGTCTAACTCTACAGATGGACTTATTGGGTCAATGACCCAAGGGTACCTAGGCAACAGCAATCAAAATCCTATTTACACACATGGGTCTACCCAGAACATGTCTCAACTCAGATTTCAAAGTCATCATATGCAGCAGCAAAATTTGACTAATAGGGCGCCAGCGTATCACCAAGGAGGACCTTATCCTTCGGCTGAGGGGACCCAGTACGCAGGAATAAAAACTGAAGGAAGAACTCCCCGCCAACGGCCAGGTGAAAACACAGGATAGCAGTATGCTCAGTCCCAAGCACATAACCCACCTACGCAAAACAATGCACAGGTGAACTTTATGCAGCTGTCCCAAAATCAACCACACCAATATGATCAGGAGAACTACCCTCCTAACGTGGTTAAAAGAAAGGTAAAAAACATGCCCATAGGGAACCCTGGATAGGGGGCAGTAATCAACAATGCCCACTGCGATCCCAGGCTGGAGGTAACTCCAACCGGAATCAGAACCAGGAGGCAAGCAATTCCCAAAAGCAAGGCAAAAGGCCACCTCTACGAACAAACCATTCTTGTTCAATATGTGGTGAGTATGGGCACTATACTCACCACTGTCCCAAACTCCCTGAGCTTAAAAAGCTTCAGAGTAACCGAGGACGAGGAGGATCTTCCCAAACAACTGTGGTTATGCAAAAACCCTTCCCCCATCAAGGAACGGTCAGCACTCAGTAGCAAAACCCCGACGATTTTGGGAAAAACAACCATGAAATTTACATGGCTAGGGAGGAAATGTTTTTCCAAACTCCGAATCGCAGCTATGACACCCCACCAGACACCGGTACGTCAGGGGCTAGTACGAGCGCACCGACTACACCTTTAACCATTCCAAAGATTCCTTTGGAACCATTTCCAAAAATGGTAAAAGGGCCTAATAGGCGAACAGGTAACTACTCCAAAGAAGCCCACAATTACAGCATCATAGACAATTTAGCTCAGTCACCTACTGCTATGTCCACTTTGGAGGTACTGCAGTTGTACCCAAAGCAACGGAAAGCCCTACTTTCTGCATTAGGCACCGTCGACCCTGCCGACACGCGCATGATGGCTTTTGACTTATACAAAGCCACCCCTAGGCTTCCCTCCATGGTCACCTTCCAGATACCAATATTGGTACAGAATATCACTATTCACCGATGTGTCATTGATGAGGGTGCATCCACATGCATCATGTCAGAGAATGTATGCGGCAGAAGTTAGGAGCCCCCGAACTCAAGCCTTTCGTCATCACACTCAGAGCATATGACGGTCATCCCTCGACCCCCATTGGTCTCTTCCAAAATGTACCGGTCTGCTTAGCCGGCAAGACGGTCCACATAGACATCGAAGTCTTGGACGCTCACTTGGATTACAATATACTCCTTGGGTGGAGTTACATGTACGCAATGTCTTCCATAGCATCCTCTGTTTTCTGCATCATGATGTTCCCCCACGAGGATCGAATCATCACAATAGACCAGCTGATGCACACTAAAAAGCGTCCCTTGACCAACACATATATGGTTATACCCTATGTAGATACAACCATAGATGGTCTTTTACGGTATCAATAATATGGCCCTGGCCAATTCAAACCGTCAACCGTCCTAGGGTCATTCCTAGGAGATCCTCCTATTATCCCTGAGGTATCGCTCGATGCCACAGGGGCCCCGGTATGCATGATGTCCACATCAAGCACCGAGGTCAATCAGGACATGGTCTTAAGTAGTAACAACACTGAGGCATCAGCTACTGCAGCCTCCCTAGTCTATGCCGCCTCCCAAACTCTTTTCCTCTACCCACCTCCTGGCTTCACCTCCCAGCAGGTCTTGGTAACATTGGTATTACCCAATATATCATTGGTGTTCCTAGTGTGGTATCTTGTTCCTCCTCTAGGAATGCCAGCTACCAACATTACTGTGTTTGGATTAAAGCCCCCCGGTCCCAAGGAGCCCCAACCTACCCAAGTAGCAGTCGAAACCGCCCCCGCAAGGGAAATTCCCACTGCGAAATCGGTGACCATGATAACGAAAATCACCAAGAAAGGAAAGAAAGTGGTGACCCCCTCCATGTAGAGGGAGTCATTAGCCTGCGCTATATGTAATGTCACAAGACACCCTACTCACATATGCCCGGAGTTGAACGAGTTAAAACCACTCCTCGGCTTGCGAGGCAGGCACCTCAAAACGGCATTCCCACAAAAAGGAACTTGCCACCAAAAGTACAGGCAAACCGCTGCTTACCAATCACGCATGCACCCTCTCTGACACCTATGGGAATTATACCCACCATTGTCCAGAAATACCAAGGCATAGGGACGCCTTACACGTGATCGAGCGATCCTATCAAGAGGATCCCTCCATCCAGTCTATCAATGACGAGCCGCGTACCATCCTATACTTACAAGAGGAGCACCGATACGTAGAGCACCCCCCAGTAATTCCCATTATACATTGCACGCTATGCAATGAACGTGGCCACTACCTCGAAGAGTGTGCCGCATTAGAACTCATTCACAGATGGTATCCAATCGAAAGAGTTTACTACGTGGGGCTACGGGCAGTGCAATTCACATGCCCATTATGCGACGATAATCACCTATTGGAGGATTGTCACTACATACCTCGCTTCTGGCTAGCCCTTTCTAGCCTCTGCTCTGCCATAGTTTGTCTTTCCCAAGAAGACGATATGGATGCCGAATCCATCGGTAGCTCCATGACCCAAGCAGAGGAGATGAGCGGGTCTATCATGTTCTTGTCAATCGAAGAACAGCGGAGTGGGGAACCCCTAGTTACCCCTAAAGGCACTTCACGAAACCCACCCATATGCACGTTATGCAAGCAGACGGACCATATAGTAGTCCACTACCCTATCTTAGCAGCATTACGACGTTGGTACCCCGCCTGGCCTCAGACCAAGCACGATGGGACCCCCATATCACGGATATTTTGCCTGATATGTCAAGGTAATCATTATGACCGACATTTTACTTATGTCTCGTGGATCCATCCCACTATCGACATGATTAACGTCGTAGAAAAGAGGACGAGCAATCTCCAAGAATGGCATAAAATATATGTCACCAGCTCAACGTCCCCACCACCACAGTGGTGTGTCAAGCCTGATAAGACCACACACCAATCACGTATAACCCAGACCAAGCCGAGGATAACATGCGGCCTATGTGATCTAAACGATCACCAAATCAACCAATGCAGAGAACTCAAACCCCTTGCAAATAGTCTCCGCATAATCTCGCCTCTTCCTCAAAAAATTCTCTCTAATCAAGAGAAGAACACATGCACTTACTGTTGAATTTGCTCACACTTTCATCATACATTTAAGTGCACGCATCTCCCCAAGCTGAGAGCAACTAGAGCGGCATTAAGTTAACCACCCACCAAAAAGGGAGGCAAGTCTCAACCTACGACGCAAAAATGGAAACAGAAGACGACCTGGTCTGCAACCAACCATTTCCAAGCGTCCACATCTGGAACATCAAGTAGTGTAGAATCTCACACTATCTACTCTGTCAGCGTTGTGATACCCTGCACCATTTTCACCATTCATAATCACGCGCCGGAGGAATGCCCGCTGCTACAAGCGTTCAGGCACCTCTGTAATAAAAACAACTTCCACCTACCGGAAATTGACTATCCTAGCGGGAAATCCAACCTTAGGCTCACACAAGACTCCATTACTGAGATCCTTCCCACGCTGCATGCCAGCGACGCAATTCATCACATACGGATTTGTTGGGTGATAAAAGGTGCTTTTTAAACTCCTAATTATCTTCATATTAATTATCAATCCGGGCAAGTCCTTCTATTTCAAGAGTGTACACAGTATGTGGCTGCTATTTAAATCAGAGAGTAATGTTTCATAGATTGCAGTATAGATATTTCAATACAAGAGTAAACGAATGTAGCAAATAAATTCTAATTGAAATTAAAAGAAAACTCAATCCTCTAATGAAATCAAATCCTATAGCATTTCAAGTAACAGCAATATCAGTGGAGAGTACAGTAGTGATAACTCTTCTCTTCGAAACTGATTGAATCTAAATCGAATGCATTCTTCAGTAAAACAATAATGATATCAATCTGAGAGCCTAACAGCAGTAGTTAATACTTGTTACAGTGATCACATTGAGCAGAATATTTATCTAAGAAACTCAATCTGAAAGTGGAAGTAAACTGAATAGACAACAATACTATAAATTATATAAAACAAAACTATTTGGTTAACACAGGAAAACAATGAATAGCAAAGGAAATAAAATCACAGAAAGAGATAATACTATCAAACCATCACTCTTGCGATAATTGGAAATGTATGACACAGATGAAGCATTGAATTCCACCGAAAGCCGGGCCCTTAGCCACCAGCAGGCACTGCTAGATTACTTCAGATGATGCGAATGAAAATAGTGACTTCAATTAATCATCGAACTTGAGTAGCATTACAATGTAATTTTGTTCTCCAACTATGCAGTCTATAATTAAGCTTACAGTTTGGAAAAACAACATGCATCCCCTTTCTTCCTACAATCATTTCCTTTTATAATCAGAAAGGGTAAAAAGTAAATAGTAAATGTGATCCCTCGGGATTGGGACCAATTTCTATCTTTAATACATCTCTCTATTTCGCGTTGATCCCTCTAATTCATTCTTAGCCTTGTCCGCAACCGAATCATTCCTTTCTTTGCTTGTCAGATTTGGCTGTGCCAACAACAGGGAACAGTAATCGTTCCTTGTCCACTTTCCTGCATGAAGAAGGGTAAACATTAGTTAAATCACAACTGCAATCATTCCTCATTTCTTCCCATAATTCCTTAATAGATTAGCGCATTAAGACATGAAAAAGATAATAATTAAGGATAAAGAGGATGAACTTACTAGAAAATACATACCCATTTCGCAACCCAACATACTCCCCTACTTACTTTGTTTCATGTCCTCATGAAAATAATTAATTCCGATGGAGCGCAGTTAAAGAGTAGGCTGGAGAAGGGGCATCAAAAATTGGTCTGAAACCATGATGTTGAGCTAACAGTGCAAAAGTGGTCCTTTCCTCTCCTTCAAGCAATTCATAGGTGGCCCGGTAACCTTCGGGAGGATACCAAATGATAGGGCTACGAAACCGATAGCCTAACCAGTAAGGTCCCTCTCTTAAGATGAGGTTGCTATAGGTGATAAAATGGGTTGCAGCTGCTTTAAAATTTCTATAATGAAATGGCTCTCTATCCTGCACACTACCAGAAGAGACCGCCCACCTATTCTTGGATGCAATCATAGAAATTTCTCGAATGGATTGAAAAAATGACACTCCAGTTTTTACAATCCCTTTATGAATAGGCCCTAAGACTTGAATTACCCCTTCCCGTTTCATCAGACTCTTTTGGTTGGCAAGCATTTGCAAAGGATGCTTGGGTTCACTTCTTACCATAAGATCCAACCCATGCTCTTGTTTTTGGAAGGCGTTATGAGCTTTGAACCATTTAACTTGATTAACTGCAAACGAAATAAAGGCCTAGAACTTAATATCCCCCACGAAAGAGTTGGGGTTCTTTTCCACTTGATCTACTAATACAAGATTGTGCATGTAAAATTCGCAAAGCAACCTTTGAACCTTTACACCATACAGTTTGCAACGACGTATAAAATCTTCAAATATGTTTAATTCAATTGGTTTTCCAGCTCTTACAACTTTAATTTTTAACAGCAAGTATCATTGTAGCATAAACAAGGTGTAATTAGTAGAGGGAGCCCTGCATGCCAAGACATCTGTATATAATGAGAAGATAGTATCTGTGCGAGCTAGGACCTTATTCAATCTGAACTTGATTTTCTCTATTTTCTCTTCTGCCTTTTTGTATTTGTCGAAGGTCTCATTATCTGTCTCATTCATCTCCCAAAGCTGCCTCTGCAATGCTTGATACTTTTGCTGGGGAACAGTTTCTTGTTCAAGTCGTTCTATCATGAGTCGAGCCTGTGCTAATTCTTCTTGAAGATTCAGAATAGTGGGATCATTGTGTGTCGTGTTGTCTTTAGCTAGTTTACTTGTCTGGGTCTCTTTTTCATGAGAGGTCCATGCCTCCGTCTGAGTAGCTATATCTGCAAAAATTTCATGTTGTTCTTTTTTTATGATGACTAGTTGTATGGGCTCAGTTTGATGTTGTTCTTCTTTGATGATGACTAGTTGAGTGTATATGAGCTCTGTTTGAGCTGCATTTGTTGTCTCTAGGGTTTTGTCCGGGACCTTCCCCACTGTAATTTCCTTTATTTTTCTTCTGAGCTTCCTTATTTTTTTACGCAGCTTCTATTGTTCCTTCCTAAGCTTTTTCAATTTGCCTCTATAGTTTTTCGGAGGAGCCACTACTCTACTGACAGTCTCATTAATATTTTATGCCTCTAGAGAGCCTGGTTGCTCATCCTGGATCTGTCCTAATAGAACCGTGTCTCCGGATTGAGTATCGGCTTCCCGAAGTATTTATGTCTCTACTTCTTCTCCTTGGCCTATGTTTTCTGTGCTTAGGCCTACCAGGCTATTTTCCACTGGAAGCAAGTCACCGGATTGGTGCTCTGCTTCTCAGATGGTTTCTACATCGGGTTCTGCTTCACAGCTTGCACCTCTCAAGGGAGATGTACATTCGGTGTTGCCAGCATTCTCGGGAGATTTGATTACTTCTTCATTAAAATTGAGTGGGCTTTCAGACTGCATATAATTACTCATATTGGCCAGGACCTGGGCAAGGTCGAAATCATGCAAAAAATCCTCTTGGGGGCCCATGCTTGGTGTTGAGGGGAGTCCTGATTCATTTCTTTGTTCATCTGAATTCTCTGCTTCTTCCTCATGATTTGATTCAGGAATACCCTGGTCTTGTAGTTCTGGCTGCAAGCATTGTTCTCTTACCGGGCTAGATAATTCTATCGGTTGAATGGTACTGCCTTGAGGTTTTTCGGCCACTCCTGCTCCTGACCTCAACCTTGCGGACCGTCTACGCTTTTGAGGGATAATATTGTCCTGAGAATTTTCGACCATTCCTGTCCTCGACCTCAGCCTTGCGGACTGTCTGCGCTCTTGAGGTATATCCCTTGAAAGGAGAGCCATTTTCCTTTTTTGAACCTGGTTAGGTGCAGGCGAGGCTAAACCTCCTTCCAAAGATGAAAGTAAATCATCCCAGCTTGATTGTTGCTGGGAAAGGTTATGGCTGACTACTAGCCTAATCAAACAGTGATGGCTTACCATGGTTTCTACATGTTGGGACTGTCTTAGCCTCTCGGCAGTGTCATGCAATAAAGAGTTTAACAATGCAGGTAAATTAACAGAGCATTTTTGTTTTAAAACTGCTAAAAGTTTCAGTTGACACAGCCTTACCACATCTTTTTTCCCGTCGCATGTAATGTAATTATGCACGATTTTTGCTAGCTCTCCCCATGGTTCTCCAAGAGAGGATGGCCGAACGCCCTTACCCTTTTTTACCAGCTCTTTTCCTTCATCTCTAAAAACTTCTATAGCATCCTGCAGCTTCAACTGCTTTCCAGACCACACATGTCCCTCTGCAAGTAACCCGCATGCTTCTGCTATCACCGCGTCTGATACTGTGATTTTCCTTCCCCTTACCACAGAATGTCCATTCTGTAAATTTCGTAAAAACTCGATGGCAATTTCCTCGTTCGGTGGTTGGAATCTTATAAAGAATTTTATCCACCCAGCCTGAGCTAAGATTACCCTGGCTGCATCAAAGACAGCCAATATCAATGGTTCTATGCGTACTGCTCTTCCTCCCGTAGTGTTGTAACTCTGTAAACGATAAGTGTAGCAACAAAACACAACGATGCACAGAGCCGAGTAATGGAACAACAAATGGTTATGTGATGTTTTATAAGTATAAATATCGTTATTGAGGCTGTTATCATACCACATGCGTTGCAATCATGGAATGTCGTATTATTCGGCACAATCAAATGAGAGAATGAAAGCGCACTCATAAGTACACGGGGGTTCCCCGCCTCCCTTCAAAATGATAGGTCGTCCTCGTCTGAATGAAATGAAAATGGTAAGGTGTTGGCGGCAAGGTACAGGAGTAATGGATTGGTAAGGCATGCGCATTAATGACAAGATCATAAAGAGTATGGGCGGAGTGAAATCAAGGCTTGTACCGTGAATTATAAATAAATAATAAGTTGTCGCGATGTGATATAATAAAGAAAAAGGGAACAGCAACAAAAACACAAGAAATAATAATTTTAATGCCATTATTCCACTTAAACCATTGTGATTGACTTTAAAAATATTCATGCATATAGGTTCAATGGGATGTTAGGACCATAATCTCTCCATAGAAAAGATTATAAGAAGAGGGTATTATAATAATTATTGATGTAAAATAAAGCTTCAATACCATCAACAAAGCTTCTGCTGCCCGCAAGCGTCCATAGCCTTGACAGAGTTGCTTTTTAACCCTTGAGAACCATGGTCTTCTATGTATAACTAGGGAAATGTCTTATGATGTTCCATAGTGGAGACCAATGTGCTGGCTTGGTGACCAGGTGAACACATTGCCATTCACTGGGAAGTAGCGAGAGTGGTCAGGCTGGCTCGTGATGAGACCTCTTATTTCCAAGGACTTCGTTTGTTTATGCATCCATTGGATCATATCCTTAGTGTGGTGGCCATAGTGGGAATGACACTTTGCTTCTTCCTTATGATCATGGTAGGATCGCTCGTGATGAGACCCCCTATCCTCCCTCTGTGGAAAATCATAAAATCATTAGTAAATGTATATATATATTTTATTTTTTATCTCCTTTTATTTTATATTGTTTTTATTTTTTAATCTGCATTTTATACATAGAGGGTGGCTCATCACTCCTTAAGAGTAGGGATGGGGGAAGAAGTTTGACATATCAATATAAAATAAGAAAATACCCATAATCTTATTAATAATATATAGAGAGAGTTATACAGACAAGGGAGAACCAACACGATACAAATAATCAATCAGTTTAATTTATAGTGGAAATGAAGACAGTAAAGTGAGATAGATAACTGTGTCTTTTTCTTTTTATGGATCATCACAAAGCAATCTTGTTAAAGATGATAATATTCACGGTATTTGTATGTTCCACTATACCTCCATACATATTGTACTTTTCATGTCATTAAGAGGATCATACAAAGTGAAACTGGGGTGGTTGAGGGATAAAAATAGGATGTTCTTCAAAAATATTTACAAAGTGTTGTTCTTTGAAAGAAAATGGCAAAAGCAACATTCAAAAAAAATGTTGTTCCTTAAAGGGAACAACAGTTCTTCCCTGTAAGGAATAGTAAAGCAAGCTATACTGAAAAAAAATTGTTGTTCCATAGAGGGAATAGCAGTTGTTCCCTGTAGGGAACAGCAAAACAAAATTCACACGAAAAATTGTTGTTCCTGTAGGGAACAGCAAAGCGAAATACACACAAAAATTTTTGTTCCTTATAGGGAACAGTAGTTGTTCCCTGTAGGGAATAGCAAAGCAAAATTCACACAAAAATTGTCGTTCCTTATAGGGAATAGCAGTTGTTCCCTGTAGGGAACAGCAAAGCAAAATATATACGAAAATTGTTGTTCCTTAGAGGGAACAGCATTTGTTCCCCGTAGGGAACAGCAAAGAAAATAGAGGAAAGAATCAAAACTAACATACAATCAAATCCAATCAAAAATAAAAAGGAAAACTTATGTACAAGTTTTGAAAAAAGGTATATTCCTTCATTGAACTGGTGATGTGGAAGGGTTGCCCTTTTCAGCAAGAATTTGTACAATGGAATCTTCCCGTAGTTGTTGGCAAAAGGACTCCCTGGTAAGAAGTTTGTGATAGAGGCGTACTCGATGTCCATTTGCCTTAAAAGAGTAGCCAGACCCATCAATGGTGGCTAATGTGAGGGTGCCATTATCATGCACCTTTTGTATCTCAAAGGGGCCTAACCATGTGGTCTGGAGTTTTCCTGGGAAATCCTGGAACCTAGAATCATACAGAAGTGCCCAATCACCTTCATGGAATGTCTTCTTCTTGATGAGGGCATTATGCCATTTCGCTCTTTGTTGTTGGATTAGTGCAGTATGCTGAAGAGCTGATAGGCGGATTTCATCCAATTCATTGATTTGATGTATTATGTTAATCTATGCTTCATTCAAATCCAAGCCCACTTCTTGAGCTATCCTCAATGTCTGAATTTAAAATTCTATTGGGAAGATGGGCTCTTTGCCAAACACTAGCTGATATGGAGAATATCCCGTGGTATTTCTCCATGTCGTGCGATATTGGTGCTTTTTACCTAGCCATTTTCGGTCACAGTGTAGTTCAATTCAGCAGGAGATAGATTTTTGCTGATGTAGTATATCGCATATGGCTTCTTATCTTCCTCCTGGTTGAGAACTGATCCAATAGCCGTGTCTGATGTGTCGGATGAGATCTGAAATGGAAAATCCCAATTCGGGCCCCTTAACACTGGGGCCGTTGATACAAGCCGTTTTAAATCTTCAAAAGCACTGTCACATTTGTCAGTCCAAATGAAATCAATATTTCTTGTTAATGCATATAAGGGTGCATCAATTCGAGAGAAATTCTTTATAAATCTCCTATAATATCTAGAAAATCCCAAGAAACTGCGTACCTCAGTTTGTGTCGAAGGGGTAGGTATTAAAATAATTATCTGAATTTTTGTTGGATCTACCTGGATTCCAGCTGTTGAAATATAGTGGCCCAGGATGAGGCCCTCGGTCATCATCATGTGGTATTTTTCATGGCTTAAATAGAGCCTGGTAGCAATGCATCATTGTAGAACTTTCTCTAGCGTTTGTAATGCTAGCTTGAAGTCATATCCGTAAGGTGTAAATTCATCCATGTACACCTTGAGCCCTTCGTTTATCAGATCTAAAAAAATGCTGAGTATAACCCTCTGGAATGTAGCAGGTGCATTACACAGTCCAAAAGGTAAGACCCTGTAAGCAAAGGTTCCCCATGGGCAGGTAGAAGTAGTTTTATCCTGGTCTTCAGGGGCAATTTGAATTTGGTTGTAGCCACTGAAGCCGTCTAGGAAAGAAAAGAATTTTTTTCGTGCCAATGTGTCCAAGACCTGGTCAATGAACGGAAGGGGAAAGTGATATTTTTGGGTTGCTTTATTAAGCTCTCTATAGTCAACACATATAAGCCACTTTCCATTCTTTTTAGGCACTATTACTAATGGGGAGACCCATTTTCTATCGGATATAGGATAGATGAAATTCACATCCAATAGTTTGTGTAGTTCATCCTTCAAAATATCTTTAAGATGAGGGTTTAACCTCCGTTGAGGTTGTCTAATGGGCCTCACATCCTTCTCTATATAGATGTGGTGCATGCATAGTTGGGGATCAATCCCTTTCATGTCCGATAATCCCAAGAGAAGGCTTCTTTGTATTTTCTCAGAAGTTGGACAAGCCTCTGCGCCTAGTCCATAGTCAGGTTTTATTGATATTTAAGGTTTTCCCTGGCTCAATTTCTACGGTTTTGCTATTATAAACAGAAGCTGTTGGGATTGATTGGTCGCTAAAATATTTTAAGGGATCCTCTTCGATTTCGTTATCCAGGGCTGCTTCGATCATGTGACATTTTGGATGAGATATGACATCTGGTTGGTTAATATAAGTGTTAATGATGTCATCTTCTGTTTGAACCTTGAATTCAAGAGCATCTTCTATAGTTAGTGGTGATCTAATGTTTTCAGTTAAATATGATACAGGTTGTTTCCTCATTTTTATTATTGTTAGACTTGGCTGAGCTGGAGGATATAAGACTAAATTCTTCACATCTTTTCCTCTTGCTATAGTCATGCTACCTGTCCGACAGCTTATGTAAGCATCTGCGGTTGCTAGCCAAGGTCTTCCTAGAATTAGGGGATGTCCATCTAGTCAGTTTCTAGGATTGATGATCAGAAAATCTGTTGGGTATTCCTAAGAATCTATAGACACCATTACATCCTATAATGTCTCCTCTAGTTTGACAATTGATCGGTTAGCAAGTTCCAAGATGGTCATGGTTGGGTCCAAGGATGTAATGCCAAGCTTTTGACAAGTTGTTGTTGTGAGAATATTTATTTCTGCTCCTAGGTAAACTAATGCATTGGGAAAGGAGCACCCGTTTATTTGCAGTGTAACTATAGGGTTTCTTGGGTCCTCGTATTTTACTGGTGATTTTCTACCTGATAATAAATTAGACAGAGTACGACGACATGGATAGTTGGAGTTCTTTTTGTTTTCCTCTTTGGATTTTTCATACATAATTCCTTGATAGTTTTTGCATAAATTGGAATGTCCTGAATAGCCTGGAGGAGAGGTATTTTTACACACAAATTTTTCAATTCTCCCAGAAGATCAAAATCTGGATATTTGATTGAGCGGGGTATAATTAATCTTTCTGGGAATGGTGGAGAAGAGGTAATAGTTTGATCATGAGTTTTCTATTTAACTGGATTCTCCACTTGTGGTGCTTGTTCTACAGGTAACGGATTTTAAATTTGTATATTTTTATCCCCCTCTGACTCTATTATCCTCCCAGACCTTAATTGCAGCTCATTACACTCCCTTAACTCAGTTTCTGGCTCAGGTCCTTCAATAATTTGCACAGATTGGATCGGTCTATTGTTGGGGTTTAGGTTGGGTTGGGTTGGGAGCTGTGGTCGTAGGTTGGTCTGAGGGTTCTGTTGCAATGTGTAGGGTGCTGACAGTGTAGGTTGAGGTAGGGGGGTTGTTCCTGCTGGCTGATTTGTAGGTCATTGCCAGCTTGACTCCCAACTCTGGTTTTGTGACGTAGAGGATGGCCATTGGAATGGATATGTGGAGGATCACAAAAATGGTGGAAAACAAGGGAAATTTGGCCAACTATTATTTTGGTTTGATTGGTTGGACCAAGGTGGCATAGAGAATGGTTGTTGTGACCAATTGGGAAAAGGTGTCTGGTTTTTCCACATAGCTCCTATGTACTGTTGAGCATTATATTGCGAGGGCTGAAAGGAAGAAGATGGGTCGGTTGGCATACCTGTTTGTCGTGGTTGCCATTGGCGAGCTAATTTAGCAGGTAGACTGGTTCTGTTTCTTCTTCTGCCTCTTTATAGACTGCGTTTAACCCTGGAAGTGACGGGGAGCTTTCTGTGGTGTGATCTTTCGTACATATGGCACAGGTTTGTACCATATCCAGCGGACACTCTTTGTGACTATGCTTCTTCCTGCATCTCGAGCAAAATATCACCAGGTTTTGTTCTGCTTCCACCTACTTCTGCTTGGCCTGCATGATGTCTAATTGTGTCGTCAAAGTTCCCAAGATATATGTTTTGAATTCCTTTAGAAGATTGCCAATTTTTGTACGAGTAATGGTTCCGCCAAAGATTTTGCTGTCCCTGGAAGTCATTTCGCGTTCTGCTGATTTTAATCTCGTACTGCCCCTTGAGCACCTGATACACAATTTAATAATATCAGCATAATCGTCTTGATATATATCACCTTTACCCATACTATTGAATGTCTCTATCCATTGTTCTTTCATCCCTTTAATCAGTGTAGTTTTCAACACATTATTAGGCGGATTTACATAGGGGGATCTTTGGAGGTTATATTGGAAGCTCTCTACATACTCTTCCAATGTTTCACCGAGTCTAGCTACCATTTGGAATATTTTTTCTTTCAATTCCCTAGATCTGCAATAATCCTGATATTTTTTAAGGAAGGCATTTTTCATTTGATCCCAATCATTTATTTTTCCCCCACCTAGCCCCATGAACCAACACAAGGTTGCGCCTTTTAATGTAGAGGGAAACAGCTTTAGTTTTTTGGGGTCGGTGGTATAATCATAACCCCGACATAATACATCAAATTCAAACAGAAATGCATCCGGATCCTCTGATGTGAGCCCATGAAAGGTGGGAATATTTTGTAAAGGGATAGCTTTCATAGGCGCGTTGGCAGTTGTGTCAACGATGGGGTACTGCAATCTGGAAGTTTGGGGTGCTTGTGGATTGTTAGCCATTTGATCAAATATATGCCAGTATCCTTCCGGTATTTCTGGAGCTGGGGAGTTATCCCTAGTGTGTCCCAAAGGGGTGGAAATAATCTTAACAGCACTCCCTCTGTCTGGGATACTGGGTATTCCTTGCTCAATTACTGCCTGAGGGGATCTTGGTTCTTCCCCCGTTTCTCCTCCTCCTTCACGAATATTACAAGAGGTGGAAATAATATTAACAGCACTCCCTCTGTCTATGATACTGGGTGTTTCTTGATCAATTACTACCTGAGGGGATCTTGGTTCTTCCCCTGTTTCTCCTCCTCCTTCACGAATATTACAAGAATTCCCTTCTTGTGAGGAAATTGGGCACGGATTTTCAATTTCTTGAAAACTCTGCTCAGTTCCTACAATTTTGCTGTGGACCTCAGTGTAGGCTACAGATAGTGAGCCTGTGGCCCGAAGGGAGATAGTAGTTTGTCTGGAAGAAACATTTCAAGGACCTACTGATGGCTGAGATTCAGCTTTCTTTAATATTTCGCCTATGAAAGTTGATTGTCCAAGGGTCATCTGTCCCTTAGATTTTTCAGGTTTGGGTAGTGGAATTGGATTGATTTCTGGTCTTTTCTTCTTAGTCATTCATACAAACAATTCAAATGTTTACCTCTACCCTAAATTTCTAACAACTCTGATGGAAAGCGGGCGAGGGAGCAGGAATTTTGCATACTCCGTACGCAGGTTCTTACCTTCCGTTTTTAATACCCAGTTCTCTCTCAAGAGGCAACTATCAGATATACATCACTCTTCGTAAATGGCTTACACTCTCCCCGGTAACGGCGCCAAAATTTTGGGTGATAAAAGGTGCTTTTTAAACTCCTAATTATCTTCACATTAATTATCAATCCGGGCAAGTCCTTCTATTTCAAGAGTGTACACAGTATGTGGCTGCTATTTAAATCAGAGAGTAATGTTTCATAGATTGCAGTATAGATATTTTAATACAAGATTAAATGGATGCAACAAGTAAATTCTAATTGCAATTAAAAGAAAACTCAATCCTCTAATGAAATCAAATCCTATAGCATTTCAAGTAACAACAATATCAGTGGAGAGTACAGTAGTGATAACTCTTCTCTTCGAAACTGATTGAATCTAAATCGAATGCATTCTTCAGTAAAACAACAATGATATCAATCTGAGAGCCTAACAATAGTAATTAATACTCGTTACAGTTGATCACATTGAGCAGAATATTTATCTAAGAAACTCAATCTAAAAGTGGAAGTAAACTGAATAGACAACAATACTATAAATTATATAAAACAAAACTATTTGGTTAACACAGGAAAACAATGAACAGCAAAGGAAATAAAATCACAGAAAGTGATAATACTATCAAACCATCACACTTGCGATAATTGGAAATGTATGACACATATGAAGCAGTGAATTCCACCGGAAGTCGGGCCCTTAGCCACTAGCAGGCACTGCTAGATTACTTCAAATGATGCGAATGAAAACAACAACTTCAATTAATCATCGAACTTGAGTAGCACTACAATGTAATTTCGTTCTCCAACTATGCGGTCTGTAATTAAGCTTACAGTTTGGAAAAACAACAGGCATCCCCTTTCTTCCTACAATCATTTCCTTTTATAATCAGAAAGGGTAAAAAGTAAATAGTAAATGCGATCCCTCGGGATCTCCCGATCCTGAGGGATTCACAACCATTTTATATCTTTAAGACATCTCCTCTATTCCACGTTGATCCCTCTGATTCATTCTTAGCCTTGTCCGCAACCGACTCATTCCTTTCTTTGCTTGTCGGATTTGGCTGTGCCAACAGCAGGGAACAGCAATTGTTCCTTGTCCACTTTCCTGCATGAAGAAGGGTAAACATTAGTTAAATCACAACTACAATCATTCCTCATTTCTTCCCATAATTCCTTAATAGATTAGCGCATTAAGACATGAAAAAGATAAGAATTAAGGATAACGAGGATGAACTTACTAGCAAATACATACCCATTTCGCAACCCAACAGGCTTGTGTCGTCACACGCCCAAAACAGGATTTCAACCACCTCCTCGTCACAGAAATTTCACTTTATTCCTGTTACAAAATACCATGGCACCTTACGCCTTTGCATAGACTTCCACGAGATCCCAAACTTGCATACCGCCATCGAACTCCTTGATGACACCTAGCCTCTAGAACAACGCTTAGTACAACTAGAGCCAGTTGACGAAAACAGGCGACAATCACTACAACACAATGAGGCCCATAAAAAAGGGTAAAAGCATCATTCGACCACCACATCATCCCTCGCTCATTTACCTAGGGAGATCTATTCCTTCACTATGATGTCGCAAAAGAAACCTTAGGGCCAGGAAAGTTCGAAACCTTGTGGAAAGGGCCCTATATCATCAAACATTGTCTCTGGCAGGGGGCATACATCTTGATGGAACCGGACGAGACCTACCTCACTAACTCCGTCAACGGCCTTTATCTCAAGAAATTCTACCCATAAGGGCCCCTGTAGCCCTTATCCCATAGAGTTAGAGTACACAAAAATCCCAATACCAAAATATTTTTGACCCAAAAACCTAAAATGCACTCAAAATATCACCATGGATCACAAACTTGAACCCTATTTCGGATTTGCTGATGGAGCATCGCGATGGTCTCAAAAATTAGCTGCAGCCACCTGGGTCATCTACCACCCTGACCGATCACCACTTTGTTCAAACAGCGTGTGCATCGGATCAGCAACCAACAATCAGGCAGAATATGATGTCGTTATCAGACTTATGTGCAAGGCCCTCCATCAGGGCATCTGCCATATGCATGTCTACCTAGATTCCCAGTCAATGGTATCATAGTTAAACCAAACATTTGAAACCAGAGACGCAAACCTATTTAGAAAATATTTGTGTGCCAGAAGATTAAGCAGACAGTTTGATTACATTACATTCTCACATGTATCAAGGAATCAAAACCAAACAGCTGATCGCATAGCTAACAATATACTAGACTGGAATGCATCGCGAATAAACCACCATACATAAAAAACCAAAAACATATATATCCATCAGCATAACATAAAATTCATAAACCGAAATAAATATCACACCATGTAGAGCCGCAAAAAATATCTCTCATATATATATCAAAAAATATGTGTATCGGAGTACAAAAATAGTATCACTGGCCCATTGGCCAGCCCAAAAATACAACGGTCATCAAAAATAAGGGAAGCATCCTCATAAAGGGTGCTTTCCCTGTGTACAAATCTACTCTAGAGGGGTGCCCCCTCAAGAGGAGCACCTGGGCCCACCACTGCTCCTAGAGCCAACACTGGAGTTGTTGTCGCCACTGCAACAGCTACTCGTCGTAGAGTGCGCTGGTACTCCCTCTCACGAGCCATCACCGTCTCTATCCAAACCTCCTCGATATCATCCATTAAACCTCAGGCAGGCACCCCATGGGTCAAATGGTCTACTCGACCCCAGAAGTCCTCTAGAGCGGCCACCTAATCCGTAAGTACTGCGATGCGCGCCTCAGCCGCATCCACACAAGCTCTCTCGGCTACTACCTCAGCTGCAGCCGAGCTGCTGCCCTCACCAGAAGGTCCAGCACCATCCCCGCCAGGTCCACCGGCACCCTCGCCCGGTCCACCTACGGCACCTCCTCCCCGACCACCCAACGGTCGTGGTAGAGGATCGTGACCCACCAGTTGGGCCACTGGGCGTTCCACCTTGCCAACATCTGCACGAGTAACCAAAATAATGTCAGTGTCAATAAAAAAAACTCAAGTACACAAAAATTTGAGTAAATGTAGAAATATAGCACATACCTGCGGGACCCTAAACATAACCGAAAGGGAGACCAATATTTGGATCACCATGAAAGTCCATCCCCGCGTACGGGTATGGAAAAAACATCTGCGGATTGGCCTCAAACTAGGCCTCTGTCGTATCATTCCAATAACGACCCACCATGCCACCACCGCCGCGTGGCATCACCAGAGCCCACCTTCTCATGCGTGGCTCCCTCGACCTCCCAATAGGCACAGCCACCACGGGCCTTAACATCACGACCCTCTCATACATAATGCTACATAAGATGCTAGCGTACACAAATGATTTGGATCTACGTTGGACCTTGTTCAGTTGCGACACCATACCATCAAAACAAAAGCGGGAAAAATTGAAAAAATGCACGTTCCTCAAACGGCGTAAAACTCCCACCTATGGGCTCGATGCCCAATGAGGCGCAAACGACCCTGCCAGTTGCACAATAATGGCCAGAGCACACCGCTCGGCCACATATGTCACTAATGCGATATTGATGAACCCCTCTGTAAGAGGCGCACCACCACAATGCCTCCTCCAGAACCTGTCCAGGTTCACTCGTCCAGTAGGAAGTGGATACCTCAATGCCTCGCCCTGAGGCAGTAATCCGGTCACAAAGTATATATCTGTCTCTAGATGGATAATCAAGTTCGTCCCCCTCAGGACAAACATTTTGTGCCTCCTGCGCTAATGTTGTATGATATAACGTAGCAATCGGTCCTGTGACCGAAGGAACTCGTTTTTAGCAAATTTCAGGAGTCCCCATGCGGCCAACTGACGACGCGCCCCAGGATTAGCAGCCAAAGCGGTCCAGATCTCAGGCCAATCTCGTTCTCTCCACACCAACCTACCAAGCAACAGGAACCCATCATTTCAGAGGAGAAACATCAAAAGGGACAACAAAAAACCCAAGTTTTTACAAGAACCCTACCCTTGCACACCTGTCTCTCAGACAGGCGTGCCCTTGCGCGCAAAAAGGAAGGAACAGCGCGCCTTCGCGCAGCTGTACCTCGAAAATAGGCGCAAGGGGGGCGCCTCTTTGCCTAGATCGCCTGCGAAATCTAGGACAAAAATCCCCTTTGAGGTCGTACAAACCCAATTTGTATGGCCCCCAGCATCACCATACTAAAAAAATTGAAATACAGGACGTCAGGGAAATTACCTCGGCATAATATCGCTAATCCCCAGTACACAGGCTGACTGCAACGGCAAGAAAAGCTCTGCTATCACCTTTGTTCTCCCAAAAATCAGCAAGTACAAATGAATAGGATTAGGGCCATAATCCCATATTTATCACCCTTTTCCAGAACTTCGGATGTCCATAACAGGAGATCAGAAGGTCCGTTCTGCAAATTGTAAGTTGCCCCATCATCAGTATACCATGACGAACGAAAGCGATGCCCCACATTTGCTTTCCGAAGAAATATTTTTTCAAGCACCGGCAGGTATGCACCCTCCCATATTCCTTTCCAAAATTCATGTTTTTCAATAATATTGGATGAAAATAAGATGCTTTCACTTGAGGTAGTTTTTTTTTTAAAGAAGAACCCACAAACCATTCACAACACCACCCACTGAAAATTCTGGAGCAGGTATCATTCTACCCTCAGCATAATAGAGTCCCAGAAAACTTTGCATATCCTAACATAATTTCTCCATTAGAAATAAACCATATGGTCCTCATACCTGACCACTTTTATCATCACTCCACCCTACATATGATAAACGTCCGCGATGGTCGGTAGGGCCTCCCCTCCATGGCGATCGTCATCCAAAGTAAACCATACATCACCCCACAAGTGACTCCATGGCCATACCATTTTAGTTCGGGAAGCACCTCATGCCCATCCACATATCATGCATAAGGTCAAGTTCACCATTTAAACTCAACCCCCTTCTCGGACGATCGGGTTGTACAAGCATATTGAAAGCGCACCTCTGTGCACTGCATTTGGCCCACCATACCTCCATCAGCATACTCCCATCTGCGACATCTTCCGCTTCATCAACCCCGCACATGAGACCAACCAATGGGACCCCTACCCCCAGCAAAACACCTTCCTCACACCTTCAGTGAGTGACCCTCTTTCATGTTTTGGGGTACCCGTCTCTGTGTTTTGTACAAATCAAACCCCATTATTTTATTCTTTTGGTAAGTGTACAAAGACCGCAAACGATGCCCTTCACCACTTCGCCCTTATATTTCACCTTTTCTCCCATGGCAGCAGTCCCCCATCCCCCTTGGTTGAATTATTTGACCCCCCCCCCATGCACGCACCATTACGACAATCATAGCCGGTTCATACCCACCCTGGAGGTCCTACCGACTCCAGGGATTTTTCCCTTCAGAAATACCTATGACTGCTACCAAGCTGCTCAAGTATACTTCGACCTCGGGTCACTAAATCCCCATCATCCATTTTCAGCTACCGCTCACCAACATGTCTATGTTAAACCCATCATGGTTCGGTTAAGGCTTCCTTTTTGTCGACCTTAATGCCTCTTTTCCAAAAAGGAAGTAGTACCTTGGATGACCCCTCCCCATGCAAAGGGGTATCCTCGGGTGGCACTATGGGAGACATCATTTTCCATAGATTTCATCGATCCTCTTGACATTTGACTACAACAAAAGCTTTCATGTCACGATGGTATCGTACCTTACAATCATTGCACTTTGATCAATATCCATTGAAGACCCGTGCCTTTATAAGCGTCTCTGACAACAATGCTTACACGGGAAGGTCCCAGCCATTAAATATGCGTACATTGCGCAATGATATGCCATACCAAGATTATGCATATGGGTACCACATTCCACCTATCGTCAAATAAAAAACACCCCTGAGGGCGTCAGCAGTCATTGTCAACAACCACCAGCATCACTACCACAGTAGTGACACAGACAGCACATGTATCTGTCAATTTTGTTTAACTAGCCATAGCATCATGAGCATGGGACATGCCTGCCTCGTTGAAATTGTGTAAATATGTTGTATATTTTGTCTGCTTGTAGGGGGTCCCTTAGGCCATGGTTATCTCGGAAACGGTGCAAGGTGTTGTCGATTCCAAAATTACACGCAGGCCTCTCTCTCTCTCTCTCTCTCTCTCTCTCTCTCTCTCTCTCTCTCTCTCTGCGTACGATACAGAAAAGAAACTATAATGTATTTCGACTATACAGTTCTTCCTAGACCTCACACATTAGCGGGAAACTGTTAACACTATATAATCGTACAGCAGAAGACGACATCAATTAATGTTGAGCCCAAGGATTTACAGGACAGGAATACATTATGGAATCAAGAAGTATTTAAAAATCTCTAAGGTTTTGAGAAAATCATATTTGAACTAGTCATAAATGTTCAAATGCGCTTTTTCCTTAGAGAAGAGTTCCTTCTGCGCGCTCTTTTTCTCGATAAGTGCGCATTCCTGGAAATGGAAAAAAGTCACTTTCCGGGACCACAACAAGCAAAGGAAAGTTACTCCTTATGTGAAAGTCGCCTAAGGACAGCCACCAGCACCTCCTTAGACATTATGTGAGCACACAAAAGAATATTTGAGCACACAATGGAATCACACCTCTCCCTTGGGTCACCATCCATCATGTACCAAGGGAGGGAAGGAGGATTTGAAGCTCACCTATATAAACCCACCAAGAGATGAACAAATGGTGATCACAAGGTTATGCTGGCCAAAGTTTCCCAAGCAACACCAGCATTGTGTGTGACCCGGAGTTGGAGCTAAAGAGGACTCGATAGTTGGCCACCCAACATCTTAGTCCACCACAGTAGAGAGAAATACTTAGACTGCATCAAAGGCGGAACTTGGAAGGCAAACATCCTTGCATCGGGACCTAGAGCCATTGCCTAGGGGCCCTTTGGAAAGTGGGTAAGATTTCCTTTTATTTTGAACATTTAATAAGAAGAGGCCATCGAGCCATCGTTTGCATTATTACTGTTTGGAACTCTCTATATAGCTTCTTTTGTGTTTTTAGTTTTAGTTTTTTTTAACCAGAGCATACTTCAGCATATTATTTCATTTAAGTTTTATGCTTTTGAGCTCCCCCCACATTCTTCCTGTTACCAATAGTTTAGAGAGTAGACCACACTCTCTAAGCTCGTGTGATTTCATACACCCGTGTGTCAAATCCACCACAACACCCTTGGTATCTATTCGGCTTCTTGCTTTCACGGAATGTCCCCCTTGGGGCCATATGTCCCTCGGCATCCTCGAGAGTATCCCTAATCCATGATGGTATCTTTCTCATCAAAGGAGGTGGATCAATTGGGTCCATCGGTCCTTCAACATCGGGCATCGTCTCATCCTTCCGTTCTTCTTGATTTCCAGGCCTTGCTTCGTGATCTTCCTCAGATCTCTGAAGATTAACTACTTTCCTCAGGGAATCATCTTTGTCAAAGGTGACATCGTGGCTTATCTCCACTTCCCTTTGACTACGCACACAGAATCTATAAGCCTTCGAAGTTTCGTTGTAGCCCACAAACATTCCCTTCTTCCAAGAAGCATCCAACTTGCTCCTCTTCTCTTTCAGCACATGAAAATAAACATGACATCCAAAACCTCTAAAATGTGAGATGTCAGGTTTCTTACCAGAGAAAACCTCTTTCGGAGTTTTGGAGTCCAGAGCGGAATGCAGGCATCATGATCCAGGTGGATATCGATGGCCGCCCACCTATTCCATTTGGACCTGCAACATCAATTCTTGCAGCATTTTAGTTTTGGCACAACTTACTATTTTTGACAGTTTTTCAGGTCCTGAACTTCTCGAGCCGTTTTGAGGCCCTAAACGATGATTTTTTGGAAAACCGAGAGCGATTGAGCCTCTCTTTCCTGCACCAAAATTTGTATTCCTCGGAAAAATCTTTTTGACGAGCTATTTAGTGCATCAAACGGAGATCGGATGCCAAAGTTACATCCCCGGGAAGTAGAAACACCAATTTACCCAAACAGGGCCCACAATTTTGGCGCTTCATCTCCTAGGGTTAGGTTTTTGGACGTTTCGGATTTTACATTGTTTCTCAAAAATAAATAGGCCTTAGAGCCTCATTGTAACACAGTTCAGGGGCTGGTAGCTGTCACATCTCTTCTCAAGGATACGCTGCCAGTACCCTAGCTCATATATTTCCATTATGTCTGTAATAGGCCTTCGAGCCTCAATGTAACACGGTTCGGAGGCCTGCGTACACCACATCTCTTCTCATAGATACGCTACCAGCACCCTAGCTTGTTTCCATTATGTTTGTAAGCTTATTTCAGTCATTCTTTTATCAATAAAATGAAGCATTGTTTCCACTGCATCTCTGTGTTTATGGTTATATATGTATTATGTTGCGTTCCTGCATAAAATCCAGATCACATCGGTTTTGTATGTACACAATAGTATTCCCAGCTTCTCCCCATAGAAACTTCGGTAGACCTTGGTCACATAGCATGGCACAGGCAGCTTCCACAATGGTCCTATTCTTTCGTTCAGCAACGCCATTCTGCTTAGGAGTATAAAAAGTTGTGGTCTCCCTCTTGATGCCATCTTCTCTGCAAAATTTCTTGAACTCGTTCGTCTCATATTCAGTGCCATTATCGGTCCTCAGTATCTTGATCTTCTTCCCTGTCAGATTTTCCACCAAGGCTTTGAAGGTACAGAACCACATGAAAGCCTCATCCTTCTTTTTCAAGAAGTATGTCCAGGTTTTGCGAGATAATTCATCTATGAATGTCATATAATAAGAACATCCTCCTAAGGATGTCACGGGAAACATCCCAGATAGATCAGAATGTATCAATTGCAATACATCAGATGTCTTTGTGACACTTGATGGAAAAGGTCCCCTTGTGTGATTTCCTTTGGCACAACCCTGACATACACCTTCATGATTATTTGAGAACTCGAGCATCCCCATTAGCACCTTCCTTGCTTTGGGAAGGGATTTGTAGTGAAGGTGTCCAAACCTCTGGTGCCATAGTTCAGTCTGTCGGATAGTATCACACGTCATCGCTCCCAGTGGACTTCCTCCAACCTGGTAGAGTGTATCAACTCTAAACCCAATCATGATAGCTTCCTTGAAACTCTTCTTCTATATACGCACCTTCCCATCAATGAATGCCACCTTGAAACCTTTGTCTTCCATGGCTGAAATAGACACAAGGTTCTTCTTCAAATCAGGTACATAGAATACATCCTGCAAGCGAAGGACTTGACCTTGAGACAAGTGGAGGGTCACAGTCCCTATCCCTTTCATGGGATATGTGGCATTATCTCCAAGGATAATTTCCAAATTAGTATCCTTCTCAACCATATCAGAAAGTGCTTCCTTGAACCTAGTGATGTGCCTTGAAGCACCACTATCTATCAACCAGACATCCATAGTGTTAGGTGGAGATGCAGCATAGAGGGCAGATACAAGAATGAATTCATTTCTTTTATCAACAACATTTGATTCCTCGTACCTGGAATTTCTCGACCTTTTGAAAGTTTGACCATTTTCACTGGAGGGAGCCTTCCTCTTCCCCTTGAACCTATTGTTCCTTTTATTTCCATTCCTTCGATTGTTGTTGTTGTCATCATCATCGGGAGAATCCTTCTTGAAAGGGCATTCTCTAGCATAATGGCCTGACATGTGACAAGTGTAACACTTGCACTTCTTTCCTTGGGCCTCAGCTCTTCCTTTGTTCCTTGGACCACCAAAGTTCTTCTTCTTAGTATGAGCAGCGAAGGCAACATTTCCTTCATTTTAATATTCCTTCATTCTTGTCTCTTCTTGTATGCATCTTGATAGTACTTTGTCAAAATCAGGTATCACATTGTTATTGAGAATGGTAATTTTGAATACATGCCATTTAGATGAGATACCTCCAAGTGTAGTGAGAACCATCTCTCGATTAGCTATTATTTCCCCAATAGCCAGCAAATTATTCCTGATTTCGGTCAGCTTCAGAAAATATGATTGAACAGACTCATCCCTACCTTTCTTCAGATTCTCCAATTGGTTCTTGAAGGATAGGACTTGATTCGCATTATTGGCCTTGAACATGTTGACCAACTTATCATACATCTCCTTAGATGTACCTAGATCAGAGATGTAGGCAACCAGACTCTTATGAATTGAGTCCCTGATCATCATCTTTGCTTTGATTTCCCCCTTTCTTGTACTTTGTTTTGGCAGCAGCAGTTGCAGTGGATGGAGGCTCTTGCATTTTACCCTGCACATATTCCATGGCATCTTGGTCTTCCAACATAAGATCCAATGTCATCTTCCACGCATGGAAGTCATCCTTCCCAGTCAATTTGTCATCAGCCTTAAAGCCATTGTAGTTAGAGGAACCCATGCTCTTCTTCGATGATTGCTACAAAATAGGGCTTTGTTTTCACCTCAGCTCTGAAACCATGTAAATTTTTGTAGATTTTCTATGCTTGATGCAACTTTACTTTTTATCCCAATATCAATCAACAATCATATAAACAACAAAGTAAAATGTTGATAGAACATACTAGTAGATTGATAGAAGACAAGCCAAAAATATATAAGTGTGTTGGTGCGTTACGGTGATCAACAGGATGCTTCAACCAGCAAAGTCTCAATATGGTCATCCAACCAGCAATGTCACACAACCCTCTAGGATAGCCAAAACGGTCAACTAAAAATTCAACCAAAAGTCAATGTTGTTAGTTAATGGTCAACACAAACAGCAGCAGCAGCTAGGTCAATGCAGCCAAGTCAAAGTCAACGTCTAGCCTCGGGAATAGTGCCAAACAATGTGGATTTGGAAAATCAAAATTCTGGGAGAGTTCCAGATCCATTTGACTTTGCATTGACCAACGTTAATGCCGGTCAACGTTGCTGCAGAAACCCTAGGCCAAAAACAGAAATGTGTTGCTGCTGAAATTTTCCCACCTATGAAGAGAAGAGCCTCCAAGGTCATCAAAAAAATCAGATGAGGAGAGAGAAATGTGTGAGGATGAGATGAGTGAAAATGTCCTGCAACATTAACCAATATATATCCATCGATGAGGGTGTGTGACACAACTGCTGTGGCACAAAACCTTAAGGCCGACCTGCACATATATTTTGAATAAATTCAAAATAAATGTTCTGCTCATCGGATTAAGATGATATTTAGATCAATATTTCACCTCTCCGAAAGAGGAGTCCAGTAAAAATATTGGCATCTTCATCTGAGCATCACAACATGGATTTTGGACCTAGTTGTCCAAAATTAACACACCGGGATAGGCGGGGTGATGAGTATAGGTACCATTATAGCTCGAATTCATATAGACTTCATGATCGTCATCGGTATCACCCTTATAGGAGGAGTGATAGGTGATACATGCCAGATGAATTTAAGAAATCCAAACCACCTACTTTTGATGAAGACTTGAAGAAACCAGAAGATGCAGAGGATTGGATACTTGGAATGAACAAATTATTTGAGTTGCATGAGTATTCAGATAACATGAAGGCCATAATTTCTATCTTCAGTTTGAAAGCTAAAGCAGACATATGGTGGGAAGATGTGAAGCGAGTCAAAGACATCAGAATAGATGACTTGAGTTGGCATGAGTTCAAGAAGCTTTTCAGGAAGAAGTAATTCTCATAGAGGTATTACGACAGCAAGGTCAAAGAGTTCTATGAGATAAGAATGGTATCTATGAAAAATAAATAGAACACAACCAAGTTCTTGGAGCTATTGGGGTATATGCAATATATTACCAATGAGAAGGCTAAAGTTTAGTTATTTGTTAGTGGTTTGACATTAGCATTCAAAGATCGGATTGAGTATGATGAGCCTCAGTCACTTGAGGAAGTCATTAGGAAGTTGAAGCATTGATATGAATAATCAAATCACAAGAATGAGTCTCAGCAAGGATGGAAAGGGAAAGACCAAGGTAAAGGTAAATGGAAACCTAAGAGAGTAAGGCCTCAGAATGCAGATGAGAAAGAGAATGTGGCACCACAAAAGAAGTTTAATGCAGTTGGACAAGGACATAGGCCACAATAGCAGCATAGATCACAACAATGGCATGCAGGTAATGGTATGGGATGGTTGGAGTGTTGGACATGCGGCGAGGAGAATCTTAAGAGAGATTGTCCATAGAATCAAGCACGAAGGCCTAAGATATACAATGTGCAGGAGACAAAGACTGTTGGGGATGTTGGGCAGATCATTCCTCGCATTTATTCAGCAATGGACAACAAGTAGAAAGGTCACCAGGATTTTATCATTGAGATGGACGGTAACCTTTGTGATCAAATTATTTCTATTATGATTTATCCTGGATCTAATTATAGCTATGTTAGTCCTGAATTGGTGAATACATGTGGTTTAAGTAAGGAAATGCATGCAAAATCTTGGTTAGTGTATTTGGCCACAGGTACGAAGAAAAGAGTTCAGCATTGCTTAAGAGGTTGTGCATTTGAGTTAAATGGTATGCCTACAACATCTCACTTGAAGTAGACTTGCTTAAGAGGTTGTGCATTTTAGAGTTTCCACTGCACAGGGAAGTAGACTTTTCCATTGAGTTGGTGCTAGGGGCAGCTCTAGCATCAAAAGCGCCTTACAGGATGAGTACACCAAAGTTGGTAGAGTTAAAATTACAGTTGAAGGAAATGTTGGAAAAGGGGTACATTAGACCAAGTGTATCGCCATGGGGTGCACTGATGTTGTTCATGAAGAAGAAAGATGGCACTCTTAGACTATGCATTGACTACAAGCAGCTGAACAAAGTGACCATCAAGACCATGTACCCATTACTGAGGAATGATGATTTGTTTGATCAGCTTAAGGGAGCAGTGGTGTTCTTTAAGATCGACTTGAGATCAAGCTATCATCAGGTACACATCAAAGAGAAGGACATCTACAAGACCGCATTCAGGACCAGGTACGGGCATTATGAGTTTGTTTTAGTTCCATTTGGTTTAACTAATGCCCTAGCTAAATTTATGTGTTTGAGGAACAGTGTGTTGCATCCTTATTTGGAAAAGCTTCTGATTTTGTTTATTGATGACATATTGCTGTATTGTAAAAACGAGGAAGATAATGTTGAGCATTTGGCAGTAGTGTTGAGGTTGTTGAGAGAGAATCAGTTGTATTCTAAGCTTAGAAATGTAGTTTCTTCCAGACTGAGGTACACTACTTGGGACATGTTCTCTCCAAGGAAGGCATTGTAGTATATCCAGAGAAGATAAGGAACATCATGGCGTAGGTAGCTCCTACGAATAGATGAGGTGAGATCATTCATGGGATTGGAAGGTTACTACAGGAGGTTTATCAGGAACTTCTCACAGATTTCTTGCCCTATTACATCATTGCAGAGGAAAGGTAAGAAGTTCGATTGGATAGAGGGGTGTGAGGCTATTTTTGAGCAGCTCAAGCAGTTGTTGACACATGCTCCAGCTCTAAAGATTGTAGATCCATATAAGGAGTTTGTAGTGTGTAAAGATGCTTGCAAGAGAGGAGTTGGTGGGGTCCCTATGCAGGATGGACAAGTGGTATGCTATGAGTCATGGAAGCTAAATGAACATGAGCAGAACTACCCGACGCATGATCTTGAGCGAGGAGCGATCATACATGCATTGAATATGTGGAGGCACTATCTTCGTGGTAGGCAATTTTTATTTATGAGTGACCACATTCGGTTGAGATACTTGTTTAACCAGCCGAATTTGAATGCCACGCAGGCTAGATGGTTGGGAACTATTAACGAGTTTGAATTTGATATCAAGTACATAAAGGGAAAGGAAAATAGGGTCGCAGATGCTCTTAGTAGGCGAGTACAGGTAAATCGCTTAGAAGTGATGAGCTCCTATGGGACATACTTACAGGATAGGATCTTGCAGGCAGGTCAGTAGGATCATAGGTATGTGGAGATTGCGCACAAGTTGCAGCAAAGTACATGTACAGGTACATGTGTTGGTACATGTACAAGTACATGTTTTGGTACATGTACATGTACAAGTGTTGATACATGTACAGGTACATGTGTTGATACAGGTACAGGTACATGTGATACAGGTACACGTGTACAAGATTTAGATTGCCATCCCACGGTAGATGGATTGGTTATATTTAGAGATAGGATATGTGTATCAGACAACAGTGAGCTCAAGAAGCTGATCTTGAGGGATTTTCATGCGAAACCATATTCGGGTCACCCAGGCTACCAAAAGACTTTGACTGTAGTGAATAGATTCTATTATTGTCTGAATCTAAAGAAGGATGTGGCAGAGTTTGTAGCCAGGTGTTTGGATTTTCAGATGGTTAAGTCCGAGTGTAAACATCCAGGTGGACTGCTACAGCCGATCGTGATACCAAAGTGGAAATGGGAGGTCATTTCCATGGACTTCATCATAGGTTTTCCTAAGAAATATAGGCAACACGATTCCATTATGGTTGTAATGGGAAACTTAACAAAGGTTGCACATTTCATACTGGTGAAGACTACTTATTCAGCTAGCGATGTAGCACAAGTGTTTATCTGAGACATAGTCAGATTGCATGGTGTTCCAAATAATATTGTGCCCGTTCGGGATGCAAAGTTCACTTCCAAGTTTTGGAAGGATTTGTTCACAGGTTTGGGCACCGATTTGGCCTTCAACACAACTTATCATCCATAGACAGATGCATAGACTGAGAGGGTCAACATGATACTAGAGGATATGTTGAGGATGTATGTGATGCATCAACAATGCAAGTGGGAAGAATATCTTCCACTGGTATAGTTCACCTACAATTACGGGTATTAGGATTCATTGAGGATGAGTCCATTTGAGGTTATGTATGGGCAAAACTGCAACACTCCTATCAGTTGGAGTGATCCAGTTAACATGGTACTGATTAGACCACAGATGTTGGAAGAAATGGAACAAGAAATATAGGTGATCAAGAAGAACTTGAAGGCAACACAGGATAGGCAGAAGAGTTATGCACATAGGAACAGGTTGTTCAATGAGTTTCAGGTTGGGGATCAAGTGTATTTGTGTATCAAGCCCAAGAAGTGTTGAGATTTTGTATAGTTGGTGTAGCATCAGGTGTGATCTAGCCCTGGAATTTTTTGGAAGGGCTAGGACACACTTGAACTCCAAAACCCAAAAAGTGTTTTATGAAATTTCAGTTGGTGTTCAAGTTATTCAAATAATTAATTATTTTAATGGATTTCCTAAGTCTAAACTTAGGAAAATTAAATAATTAAAGTGAATTAATTAACACATGTGTTGAAATGTTCTAAAAGACACAGATTAAGCAGTATTTTAATCTCAGCCGTTGATAAGTGTTTTAATCTCAGCCATTGAAGGGTTCAATGAAAAAGTATAAGAGAAAGGCTTGAGGGTTAGTTGGAGACACACACACAGTTGTAGAGCTGAGGACTAGATCTGGAATTCTAGGGCAGGTTCGCTAAGAATTTCCGTAGGAATTTCATGTAGCGAGGGGTAGTATTGGCTAAGGGGATGATCTGATCCCAGAGCCAAGAGTCAGAAGAGGCAGAGGATCAGCAACAAGGACAATGTAAAGAAGCAGAGCAACAGCTACACAGGTTTTGCGCAGCCGCTACGCAGGACAGCGCAGAGGCTCCAGGGGGCTTCAGAAATTATGCAGAGGGTCTCTAGGGCCAGTGTAAGGCCTACGTCACCCTATCAGGGGTTACACAGTACCTCTCTAGGTAGCGCAGTGGCATTCTGAGGCTAGCAGGGCTGACACTGGGGCTTCAGGGGCAACGCTGAGGGTTTCTAGGGCCAGATCTGGGCTGAGTCTTATAAATCCCATTTGAGGGTGTGGATCAGTCAGATATTTGGCACTAGAACATCAGGTTAGCTGCAGATTTGATTTCTTTTATTCTCTGTCGGGTTTTCCAGATCTGGAACCCAGATTTACTGTACTCAAAATCTACTTAATAAATAAACCCTCATATCTGCTGCGCTGGTTTTCCCACTTTGGGTTTTTCCGGGGAATTATGTCCAAAAATCCATGTGTCACTTTGTTGTATGAGTGTATTATTCAGTAAATGATCTGCATGTGTAGGTTGTAGTTGTGTTTATTTCGGTATTTTCTGAATCTAATTTCTGAAAATAACTTGTATTAATCTAAATCAAGTAGGAGAAATAAACCAAGATACTGTAGTAGAATTTTGACATGGTATCAAATTGATACCAGATCAAGCTGAGTCTCCAACAATCAGTTGAAAAAATATTTTTCTACGGGGTGGAAAAAGAAGCAGCAGATCCAGAAAGAGAATCTTGACAGCAGGAGAACGCAGATCTAGAAGAGGACAACGCAGAAGCTACAGAAGGCCATCAGGCTTACGTAGACCCTTCCTAGGGCAACATAAGGACCACGTCACCCAGTCAGGGATTACACAATCCACTTATGAGCAGCACTGAGGCTACGTCGGGCCAGTCAATGAGACGCAATCCAGTCATTTCTCCAGTTGCAGAAGAGCTTTTCCAAGATCTGGAAGTAGTGCTTCAGATCTTCAGTAGTGTTGGTGGGGTGGAGATTCTGCAGGTACAGAATTGTGCCTAGCTAATTCAACAAAGGCGAGAGGAAGACAGTTACTCAGTAAATTTGAGCCAAACATATCTGAGATTTGATCAGGAGGATCAGAGAGTGTTGTCCATTTGTGTTTGGGTGTGTTATCACTCCAATAATTTCCCAGGGTTGTTATGATTTGTTAAAGAAATTTTTAGAGGTAACCACAAACATACTTTTGAGATCAGGATCTAGCCTTCCTAATGCTCAAAGAGGGCTCTCTCTTTATGATTTAACTTTGTTGTTTTAATTGATTTTAGGCTAGTTATGAAAGATTTATTAGGTTTGATTTTTTATTTGGTTTGGTGGAATTACTGATTTAGATGGATAATTGTATTGTCTACTTTTCCATTGGGCTATGGAGGCAAACTGTCAAGAAAACAGGACAAGATCAAGTTCTAAAGGAAGTCTTCACAGGGCAGGGTAGCTGAGCAAGATCAGATCTTTAAAGGCTGAGTGGTGAAATGGTTTTCAACCGGGATCAAGGAGCAGTTAAGGATTCCTTTAACCAGAATGATGAAGGAAGGAGAAAGAGGTCAACCGATATGGGAGAGAAATTAAGGATTCTCATATCTAGATATCATAAGAAAACATTAAAATGAATAACAGTTCAAAACAGAGTGTACTTCAACAATTTCTGCAATAATATTCCTGTTATAACACTTAAATTTGGAAAAACATACAAGTTTATGGAATAATTTAGATAAATAACATTGAACAATTGAAATGTACTTCACTAAAGTGGCTCAACACATGAATCCTGTAATGCAATCCCTTTATTACTTGTCTAGTCTGCTGACTTGAAAATTGTACAATGAACCCTTAGGTATTTTGATCAATTACAACCATAGAAATGTTCAGGAATCCACCTAACACTTCGAATTTCTGGAGTATTTATACAAAAACTAATACAAAATATCCTAAACTGATTTAGGAATTATTCAAGGAAAAAGAAAATATCTTCATGCAAGAAGATAGAGACACCTAGGAGAATAAATGCTAGATGTCCCTACTTATTTGGATTGTTGTTTACTTTACTGATATTTTGTTGCGTTATCTCTTTTGCTGTTGTTGTACGCTGGCTGCCTTTGACTGTATTTTACGCTGCCTTTTCATCTGATGACTGTCTTTCATCTTTAAACTCTGTTACTGTTGTCACTGTGAATTGTTCTTTTACTATTTAACCTTGACTGCTCTGTTTTCACTTTTATCTGAATGCTTTGATACTCTTTAACATTGACTGATCTGTTACCTGCTTTTACTTTTCACCATCACAGTAAATCATATAAATTTTCCCAAGTATCTTCATCTGGGATTTTAATCTTCACCATCCTTTTGTAAATTTCATCAGCTTCGGTGTACTTGGTGAAAGTATTTTTATTCACAAAGAGGTGATTTACCTCATGTTAGAGGTAAAACATATTTTCAAAAATCTGATAGAGTACCTTTCCTGTTGGAATTCCTTTCAAATATGAATTGTTGGACTGTTATTTGGCCATTTCTTTGATCTTATTGTCATAGTCTTCCTGCCTCATCAGTCTGTCATTAATCACCAGTGGATTTGGCATACCTTTCTGCCTTAGAACATCAAACTTATTCATAAACCTGTTTATTGCTAATTCCATGGCTTGGCACATATCTTCAAGTTGTACCATTAAGTTTCTTTTAGAAATTACCTTTTTAACCTCTAGAATTGTTTCAGTCCTGTCACTTACTCCAATTTCTTCTAACTCATGTTTGTTCTTAGAGTTTAGAAAAATTATTATCTCTATGGCCTCTTCTGGTTTTTTGTCAAGTTTTTCTTTGGCTTTTGAAATGGCTTGACTTGCTTCCTTGATCAAATCTTTTTGCTCAAAAATAACTTGAATGGATGGCCAAATATCATTAACAGAGTTAATGATATTGGCCCAAAGTTGCTGCTTAGCTTGGGCCAAAGGTTCTACCAATGTCAACTCCCTTTCTAACTTAACTCTATCAGTCAATCTACTTGACTTATATGCTTCAGTTGTATGCCTCATATGTGCCAATTTATTTTCATCTTCAAGATTCTTTACCTGTTCTTTCAGTCTATTAATTTCAGTAGTCTGTATTGACATGTCTTGCATAGCTTTAACTAATTTACCTGCTTCATCACTGGGATGAGCTACTGTTGTACCTGATGTAGTTGAAATTGTTGTAGTCACTGGAACTGTTGTTGCCAATAGAGCTGCTGACGTAGAGGGAACTGTTGTAGTAATTGTAGGAATAGTAGTGACAGGAATTGCTTCCATGTTGGCCTTCTTCTCCTGCACTAACTTATCCATTTCATTCTCCATCTCTTTCAGTTTAGCTGTCAATTGAATGATGAGATTCATCATTTCATATTTTTGTCCTTCATTTTCTAAAACTTCTTTTTCTTTTGGATGTTCAGTGGGAGGCAATTTCAGTTGCTTCTTCAATGCAACAATGTATGAATTCTTCTTTAAAATTAGTTCCTCAGCTACTTTGACATTTTTGGGATCATATCCTATCTCTATGACCAATTCTTAAAGTGTTTTGATTCTATTTTCCTTGGCTTGTGAGGAAGCCTTCTCTAGTTTTAACTGAGCCTTGATATTCTCTAGAGAATTTTGTAGTTTCTAGACACTCATAGCTTTGTTGGTCATAGTATAATATAACATTTCTCCAGCTTGCTTATGGAACTCAATTTGATCTATTGGATGTAGATATTTGTCTTGAACTTCAAATGTTGTTTTCTGTAGTCTGCTGATGACTTTGGAGCCTTCACTGTTGGCTGTAAGAAGGTCATTTGCATCTTCCTAGTCTTGTAATCAAAGGCAGAAAGTAACCTGTTTTGGTCACTAGGTGTCTGTTTCCAATATTGGGCATAGGTGACAGCTTTCAATGCCTCATTCCTGAGTTTGATTTCTTTATACTTCTCCATTATGTCCTATTCTTTTTCTACTGGTTTGCTTGATGAAGAGACCTCTACACTATGCTGCTTCTGAATGATCTGAGCACTAGAAGTAGAGGGCTGATGAGTTTCTTCTGAAACTACTGGAGGTGCATTTTCTTTAACCATTGTGTCTGTATTAATAATTTCAATTGTCTCAACTTTTTCATTTATAGGATTTAGCTTGGGCTTCTTCCTATACATTAACTTAAATTTAGTATCAGTAGTGGTTTGAGCTGAATATGAACCTTCTTCTCTTAGTCTCTTGGAATTCCTATCTTATAGGGCTGGAGTCTGCAGAATAGAACTGGTCTCAACTGGTTTCTCTAGTTCTTTCAAAGTATTCTCCAACCACTCTTACTGGTTGGAGTACTTCTCAATCTCTGGTTTGGACTCATGGACAAAAGGAGTTAATTTAAATTTGACTCTTAGTTTGTTGATAACTCCTAAAGGATCATACTTCCATTTGAAATTTTCACTGAACTTGAATTCCTGTAAACATTTTTTGGCCTGTTGACCAGCATTCTTGTTATTGCAGATGAAAGGACCAAACTGGTTCTTTAATTTAAACTGAGTTTTCTTCTTTGCTGATAGGAAATTTACCTCATTTGAATTTAGGATCTGCCTGATATATTCCAGTGAAAATAACCTCATGGGGAGTTATTTGGGTAGCTTATATGGAGTGAGTTAACATCCATACACCCTAATTTCAGTGTGGTTCTGGTATAAATACTAATCTCCTATTCTACTGTGTTCTGACAATTGCAATACTTTCTTTATTTCTTCATTGATCCTAGGTTCATTTTTATTGCTTAGCATGTTGACAACTGGGTGAACAAATGAATCAATGAAGTCCTTGTAGGTGACCTCTGTGGAATCTTTCCCGATTAAAGATGTCTAGAAAACAACTGATTGGGGATTACCCTCAGTTTCCAGTTTTTGAAAGTTAACTACAAACCTTTCAGATTGGAATTACAATAATAAATGAAACAAAACTGATGAATATTTAAACACACCTTCTGTTATCACTCAGATTGAACCTCAGGCTGAGAGAGCCAATCCCGAGGTAACCTCAAACCACACTTAGCCAAGTAGCTAGCCCTACTAGGCTAGGAGAGGGCTCTCTCTGTATAGAACACAGTAAAAATGACTGAGGAAAGAAGATTTTAGGTTAGGTATAGTAGCTCAGGGTTTTGATTTTGATTTTGTAGGGTTTGCTGGATCAGGAGGAGTCAAGCAACTAGGGCAAGGAAATTAGGTCAAAATCTGCAGGGTTCTAAGGGGCAAGGTAGGTAGAATGTTTGACATTCAAAGGATGATTATGGTGAGGTCAAAATACTGGTGAGGATTTAGGAAGAGCATACAAGATTAATTCTCCCTAAACTGAAGAAAATAAACAAATTATGCTAAATTTCCCAAAACAGAGCATGAAACATGAATTATGCCATTCAACTTGAAATTAAGCATATCATAGACATGAAAATGGTTTATGAGCTGAAATACATTTATACAAATGATAAAAAAAAAAAAAAAAATTCAAACATTGCATACCACATGGATCCCAAAGAAACAGTTGCAAATTTCTCATTAAAGTCCGAGCCAAACTGATACAAAATGTCTCTTGAGATGCCAAAGCTCCAAGTGAGTCCAAACTCTACAAATGACTGAGAAAATACATGATATAGACCTAAAAAACACTCTCCCTATCCTTAGGGAGTCGAATCCATGAGATAGGGATCAGTTTCACCTACTCCCAAACAAGAATCTGAAGACTAGGAAGACCCAAGAATTTTTCTCAAAAAGAGAGGAAACTGATTCATTTGACCTCTAGAGGACTTATCTAATGTATCTACCTTAGATGAAAGTCAAAACATGACATTTAAATTTATCTTGACCTTTTACATTAGTAATCTTTTTATTTTCCCAAGTAAAAAGTCAAAAATTCAAAATTTTGCTGAAGATGATGAAAACTGCATTTTCTTGGTAAACGTGCAGCGCCATGACAGAAGCAATAACATGTCTTGCAGGAAAATTTTGGAGGCCTTCCCTTCCCGATGTCCAAATCATTTCCATGATAGCTCATTGGAAAGATATCTGAGTCTAGTTTCCAAATATGCCTCTAGTTTCCAAAATGGTGTCCATATGCCCTATCAAAAACCTATTCTCCCAAGACTGGTAAATGCGCAGCGCCAAGGCAAAAACAAGGGTAGAAACATGTTTTTCTGGTGGCTTTTTTCCTCTTTGAGGGACCATTTCTCCTCCAAATCTTCTGAAAATTGATGGAGTTAATTTCCTCATAATTCTAAACATGATTGTGGTGGCCATTTTTCAATTGGATGCCCCAAAAAAAGAGCACAGCGCCAGTGGCGTTGCGCGTTTAGCAGAATTTTTGTTTGTCAAAATTTTCCAAAAACCAAAATTTGCACTAAAGTGCCAAATGTGCCAAAATTTGTCCAAAATTGTGAGGTTAATTGCTGATCAAGGGTTAGAGGTATGAAGAGACACCTCAGCAAGTATGTCTAACTTCCCCTTCTCCTTTTTCGCGGTCAAGGCTTGAATTTTTGCATGAGCTCGTTTAAGCTTGGCCCTTGGAATTTTGTTCCTCATGGAATAATGCTTTGCCATCTTTCTTTGAGTTTAATTTTCCTTTTGAGCCTTGGCCAAGATCTGCTCCAAGTGTTGGTTGACCCTCTCAAGCCATGATTCTTTTCCATTAAGAACTACATTGGTGATTTTGTCCTCATTTTCCTCACCTAGGTCAATCAACTGAAATTCATGCTTTGTCTCATGTTTTCCCTCCTCATCATCAATGTTTGGCTCTATTACCTTTTCCTTACCTTTTTCTACCTGTTGTTTTGATGAAGAAGGCATGGCCCCTTTCACTCCAAGTGAAGCAAACACGTACCTATGACCTCACTGATAGGTATGTATCAATGTGCCTAAATCAGCCCTCTTAGGCTTGCTAATTTCACTTCTGCTAGGTTTCCATGATATATTTGGTGTCAAAACCCTAGGGAGATGATGAATGAAATGAAGGAGTGTGAAGTGAATGGAGGTGTGGGGAAATGAAGGAAATGGGAATATGTAAGGGAGTATAGGCTAGTGAAAACCATAGGGTAAAAATGGGAATGAGATGAAGGGAGCAGGAGATGAGATGGCTAGCTTAGATGGATGAAGGAAATGAGTGTAAATAGAAAACCTAGGTTAATGAAAACCCTAGGGATTAACCATGCTCATGACTGATATGGGTTTAGGGATATGAACAAAGATATGGTGTATGAAAAATGATAATGAACTGAAACTAGGGTTTCATAAGCTATAACACTTTCAACTCTTTAAAGGAACAACAAATATGTGAAAAGAGAGGTGTTTTATGTCCACTTACTGATCAAAAACTCCTGGGAGAAATTCATGAGGAAACCGGAGCTGGATGGAAGTTGTGAAAACCTTCAAAGCCTTCACTATGTAAATGGGCAGTGTTTATGGGTAAGAGCACAGCGTCGGGATGAACGCACAGTGCCAATCTCCAAACGTGCAGTGCCTGTGTTAATTGCTCTAGGATTTCAGGGTAAACGCGCACCGCCACTTTAAACGCACAGCACTAAGGAAGAACCATTTTGTAGACCACATTTAGAGGCCTTCTCGGTGTCCAAATTGGACCTAGGATAGCTCGTTGGAAATATTAATCTGTCTGCTTTCAAAATATACCTTCGGTTTTCTGTTTTGAGTTCGTTTGACTTGTCAAAAGTTGATTTTCCCGAGACTGGTCAAAAAGTGCTAAATGAGGGTGTAGAAATGCATAGTGCTGGTGGATGGAACTTTTGGAGGCCTTACTCAACTCCAAATTGAGCTCATGATAGCTCATTGGAAATCTCTCTCTGTCTAGTTAATATTTGACTCATCAAGAAAGTCATTTGGACAATCCAGATGTGAGAAAAAAATATTTTCCCAAGGTCACTCCAGAAGTGCAGCAATTCTCCCGTTGCACCTGTATTTTTTACATTGCTCTAAAACCATGACACCTGTGTAAAAAATGAAAGAGGTTTTTCTTCTTGGACTTATTATGGACAAAAACCTCTCTCACATTTTTGGACAAAAACCTCTCTCACTTTTGTCAAATTCATCTCTATTTGGTCGGAAACATAGTTTAAAGAGAAACTGGCCCTATGAGTGGCAAATGGCTTGACTCTTGGAAAGACTTCTCAAAAAATGATAGAGACATGATATTATGAGTTGGAATGACTTCATACTTACTGATATGACCTACCTTATGGCTCCTCTGCTCATATGCCTCTTTTTCATAGCAAACCCTAGCTCAGTGGGAGAGGAAATTAGGGTTTAGTGCTTGTGGAAAACGATAACTTAAGCACCCTTGGAAAAAGACAACTCCCTTTAACATTCGATCAATTGCTGAAATAGACATTTTTTGTTTTTGAAATTTGATGTGTTGGCATGTGGAACTCTGAGTTGGCAGCCTTGGGAGACTAGGTACATATTACATTTGAACTGACATCTGCTGCCCTTTATTGAAAATGAAACGATGCAATGATTTGACCTAATGAAACCCTAGTGACCTGATAAGAAATGAAAGAAACTGACTCAATGAGTGACTTTGACTAAAACAACAGACTTGTTCTCAGCATGATGAAGACATGGATGAGGGTTAGGAAGCATATGCTTGTGAAGGAAAATGGGACACTTGACAAGGACAACCACCAGTGGAAAAATTTTATATCATGACCTAATGGAATGATTGAAAATTTCCTTAGAATGGGACACCTAAGATGCACATGCAAAATGTGTTTTCATCCCTGGTGGAAGTATGCAAAAACTGACACTAACACCTTCTTCAGGTAATTTAACAAATTTCTCATGGATGTCATCTGAAAGGTATTGAGAAAAGTTAAATGTGAAAGCTGGGGGCTATCCTCGGCAGCAAATGGACATAAACCTAACATAGAAGCATCTACATACTCATCTGTAAAGTAGCCTAGAATACAAGACAACATTGTGACAATCTGTCTTGTTCTCTCTAAAAAAATTGAGGTTGAATAAGGAGGATTACTCTTTGGGGTTTCAACTGATGAAGGCAAGAAGGTTTGGAAGATTTGAAACCTCTTTGGAAATTCCATCTTTAGATATAACTCAGTGAGGATTTAAATTGACAAAGGGGCTTCATCAAGCTTGGGTTGGATTTGCAACATCTGGTTTATTGATTCTGCAGTAATGGTGAACAAAATTTCCTTGTTGTGGGTTACTAGGGCTCTTTCATTGGGTAGATAATTATCTTGACAGAGTCTGATGATTTCAGGAAATTGGAATGCCTGTGGGAAAATATATTTAGGCGAATTTGATTCCCAAAGGTGGATATCATCAACCTGGTCCATAGCCCCAATGGTTAGCTCAATTGGTGGAGTCCCCGCTTGAAGTACTCCCTAATTGAGAGGTCACGGGATCAAATCTCGTTGACACCTGCGGGGTTAGGCCTCAGTGTTAGGCCGATAGTAGATCCCCTCGGGAGGATGTACTATGATTTCTTAAGATTGTGGATGTAGCCGGTACGTGTGTGCGGGAAAATAGGAAAGTGAACCACCAGGAGAAAATAAAAATAAAAAAAAATCATCAACCTGGTCCATGAATTTATCATGGCTCCAGTAGTGGAGCTCAAGGAGGTTGAAATTAGTGACAGGTTCACTGATTTGAAGTCTTTGTCTGCAATGGGGGTATGTTCAACATCAACAATAGGAGGTTTCAGGGGATTGATTGTCACAATGCCTTGGGAAGCCATTTTAATTGGTTCAATTGATTAATTTATTACTTTTTGTTTAAATGGATTTCGGAGCTTGGGAATGCCCGGAAAAGATGATTTTCGGTATTTTGGAAAAGATTTTGGTTTCATTAGAGGTTCTATGGGACTTATAAAGCTTCCAATTTTGAATCTTCATAGGTTCTGATGGAAATAAACTAAATGAGCTTCAAAATGAGTGAGCAGAGGTTCTTTTTTACTTGAAAATAGGTCGGCAAAGGTTCTTTATCTTGAAAATAAGTCGACAGAGGCTTCCTTTGCGCAAACTTCAACATAATAATGGTGAAAATACTGTAAAGGGCGGGTTTTGATTATTTTTAACCATCAATGGTTAAACTTATTGTGCGAGGTTAAATTCAAATATGGGCGGTATCATAGCAATGGGCGGAAAACAGCCCGGCGGTATTCGGATGACAAAAAGCAGGTACACTGTTTTGGATTGCAGGATGCAATGAACTGTAGGACTGACGCGTGGCAGGGGAACGGGGTTGCAAAACCACTCATTTCGCAACCCCCCCATGGCTTTAAATTTTGGCGACTCGGGAGTGCGATAACTTCTATTGGTCATTGGATCTAAATGGGTATGATCAAGTGAATGGGTGATTGGGGGAATTTGATAGGCGGGGCTCGTGATTATCATATGTGATGAGGTAGGTAATGTGGGACCGGGGATGAGTTATGTGGGGTTATAATACATATGCGAAATTTTAATATAAAGGGGTCAGGATTTATAATTCATCGAGGTTTTCAAATAAAGTGGGACCCGGGATGATATAGCGGAAGGGTTTTTTAATAAAAACTATATGTTAAACTAACATAAGGGTCTGGGGAAATATTATAAAATGGGAGTTAATATATGATGCATGTTATATAGTGGAGGATATATATGAATGGTAGGGGGGTTTTAATGTAATATATAAAGTGGGGAAAAGATGGGGTAAGTGAATTTGTATGCGGGATAAAAATACACTAGGGACAAGTGTTAAAACTGATATCGGGGAGGGATTTTTCAATGAGGCCCGATATTATTTAAAACTTAGGATAAGTGGATTTTTCATGTTTTTTGAATGAAAAGGGAATTAGTAAAGGGGGAGTTAATTTCCAAAGAAAAAATGTGTTTTTTAACTAGGGAAAGGGGTACTTTACAAGGGAAAATGTCTTCTAAGAGTGGCAATGGGGTTTTAAGCAAAGGGAATGGGATTTTGAGGGATATTAGTGATATGAAATGACCAATTTGATGCTCTCCATGCCTTGTGAAAGTAATCTACCTACCCATCATTTACCCTAACATTTCTTCTTCATTTATTGGGTGCATTTGAGCTTGCTGACCCTTTTATTTTTCTTTTATAAGCAAACTATCTAATTCTAACCTTGTGACTTCCAATGGCTCAGATTAAACTGATGAGCTCATTTTTATTCTCTACCAAACTACTGATCTGCCAAGATTAAATGGTTTGGCTAGATATTTATTCTCTATCTATCAATACTTGAAATTTAAAACCATGAATGAGTCAAGATTAAGTTGTTTGACCATCATGAATTGTGGCATTTTTTACAAGCTGCACACAATTTTTATTTTTCAAAAGTAGCTAAAGTAGTGGCATTTGAATGTGCACACTTTCATGATCTATTTTTATCTATTTTTGTGTTGGGTTCGTACTTTATTTTATTTTTTTATCTTTTTTTTTTAGTCCTTTGATTTTTCTTTTAGGACTTCACCCTCTTTACATTTTTTATTTTAATATGGAAAAACATTTTGCAGAAAGAAAAATTATGTACAATATTACAAGACTTTAACATAGTCAATTCAAAATTATGATCCCTATTATTGTAGGACCCTAACAGGGTGAAAGATTTCAAGGAGGGAAATTAGTCTTCAGCAGAAGCAGTTACTAGAGGGTTTCTAGTCACCAAGAAACCCAGATCCTGAGGGAGAAGAAGTACTATTTTTGTCAGATCCAAGCAAGATGGCTCAATATGGACTGAGGGATTAAGATAGATTGGAAGGAATGTCCAACTATGTTATCTCGAGGGCCAGAATCCTTTCAGTTCTGGATGAGTATGGTCTCAAAGATCATGCAGAGAAGGTTCTTGTTGTACCAACCGATGCAGATCCTCTGAAGAAGTATGAAGAGAATCAAGCGCGGACAAAGCATTTGATCATAGACAAAGTCAAGGACCACGTTATTCCTCATATTTCTTGTAATACTACAACAAATGACATGTGGGTAGCCTTGGACACGATGTACCAAGGAGGCTCTGTCCAAAGAAGAATGCTTCTGGAGAACCAGATGTGGTTGTTCCAAATGATGAAGGGTGAAGAGATAGATCCATTCCTCTTCAGACTTCAAGCCATCTGAGATCAGTTGGTTGGAATTGGTGCTACTCCAGATGAGGGGCTCTTAGTGAGGAATACTCTGAATGTAGTCTCAGAATATTGGGAAACACTTGTCCAGAGCATTCTGGGAAGGGCAGCGTTACCATCGTGGGCTGACATGTGGGATATCTTCTGCCAAGAGGAGATCAGGAGGGTCACCAAGCGGCAGAATATAAGTGGAGGAAGCAGAAAGGCCAAATTAAAGGAAGAGGAGGAGGATGTAGCCCTTGCATCAAGGGAAAAGAAACATTAAGGGAAGAAGAAGGACCTTTCTAAGGTCTGGTGCTTTAACTGTGATGATCTTGGACTTTTCGCCAGCAGTTTTCCTAAGAAGAAGGACAAGGGATCTTCTGATTCCAAGGTTGCAGCAACAAAGGATGATGGCTCTGATGATGATGCAACCATGAGTGCTCATGTGCCTCGAGAGAAGAGGTGGGGTGACATGGATCTGTAGAGCATCTGCAAATAGTGTGGCGGGATCCTTGAGTCATCCCTACTCTTGGGTCACATACGAGCTACGAGAGCCTTAAGACGGTAGCAGGATGAGTCGGGAGATGGTTGTAGAAGGCCACATTGAAGCGGAAGAGGGGGCTGAAGAGGGAGCAGCATAATGCAGAGGAAGTAGCAACATGGAGGCAGCATCGTAGAGAGGTTGATGGGACTTCAGCAACGCAGAGAAGCTGGGCTCACACAGTGCAGTGTTGTAGCATGACAGTGTCTCCAGGAGGACAACGTAAATCAGCATCCAAGGAGCTTCAGTGGTGGAGGGAAACTTGACTTATCTGTCAAACAGTTGGGAAAAGTTCTTTCAGTTTCGTACTTCTCAATAACTGAGTTGCACTGCAGCAGTTAGCAGTGGTAGTGCTATGGGAAACATGATGCAGCAATTTGAGAGGGAGCTGCAGTACATATGTGGCAGTGTCAGTGGCAGTGGAATGGGAAGCAGTATAGAGAGAAGCAGTGCATTGGATGGAGGGCAACAGGCCAAGCATCAGCAACACAGAATCTAGCTTCAAAATCTTGTAGTGCATGGTGTGGATGCATTACTAGAGCACACTCTGTGCTAAGAGGGAGTGTTGAGATTTTGTATAGTTTGTGTAGCATCGGGTATGCTCTAGCCCTGAATTTTTTTGGAAGGGCTAGGACACACTTGAACTCCAAAACCCAGAAAGTGTTTTATGAAATTTCAACTCGTGTTCAAGTTATTCAAATAATTAATTATTTTAATATATTTCCTAAGTATAAACTTAGGAAAATTAAATAATTAAAGTGAATTAATGAACACATGTGCTGAAATGCTCTACAAGACACAAATCAAGCAGTATTTTAATCTCAATCGTTGATAAGTGTTTTAATCTTGACCGTTGAAGGGTTTAATGAAAAAGTATAAGAGAAAGGCTTGAGGGTCAGTTGGAGACACACACATAGTTGCAGAGCCGAGGAATAGATCTGGAATTCTAGGGTGGGTTTGCTAAGAATTTCCGAAGGAATTTCCTGTAGCGAGGGGTAGTATTGGATAAGGGGATGATCTGGTCCTAGAGCCAAGAGTCAATAAGAGGTAGAGGAGCAGCAACAAGGACAACACAGAGAAGTAGAGTAGTAGCTACGCAGGTGCTACGCAGGGTAGCGCAGAGGCTCCTGGGGGCTTCAGAAATTATGCAGAGGGTCTCCAGGGCCAGGGTAAGGCCTATGACACCCTCTAAGGGGTTACACATTCCCTCTCTTGGCAGCACAGTGGCATTTTAAGGCTAGCAGGGATGACGTTGGGGCTTCAAGGGCAGTGCTGAGGATTTCTAGGGCCAGAACGGGGTTGAGTCTTGTAAATACCATTTGAGGGTGTGGATTAGTCAGATATTTGGCACTGGAGCATTAGGTTAGCTGTAGATTTTATTTCTTTTATTCTCTGTTCGGTTTTCCAGATCTGGAACCCAGATTTACTGTACTCGGAATCTACTTAATAAATAAACCCTCATATTGTTGAAGTTTGCAACAAGAAACAGTGAAAGTGGCATCCTGAAACATCATCCTTGATCCTAGTGAAAAATAAGCACCTAAACTAGGTGGGGCCCACACAAGCTATTTTTAGGTGTATGTCTATTTTTAGACATGTTGAGCAAAATCTAAAATTAGCAGGAGGCTAATTCTAGATGGTTGAGAAAAATCTATTTTTAGATGAGTTTCTATTTTTAGATGTGTTAGGGTCCCGTGATTTGGCTGATTGGCAAGCCAAATGACAGTGTAACATCAAACCAAGCTTTGGAGCCCGAGGACCTAGCCTTCCTGGACTCAGAGAGGGCTCTCTCTATATGCGTAAGGGATATCTGTGTGTTTGCTTATTTGTGTTCTGATTTTAGGCTAGTTATGAAGTAAGTTTTTGATTTTTTGTTTTTTTTAAGTTGTGAGGGATGAAACTGATCAAATATATGAAACAGATAACAAGATGTAGATTAACTGGGCTATGGGGTCAAAAGGTCAAGAAAGCTATTAGATGACGATACAAGGCTGTTGAAGGGCCGATTTGATTCAAGGTAGAAAAGATCTTTGGGCAAAATGGAGTAATGGACATCAAGTTTGTGAACAACAAAGAGTTTCAAGCATCACTGGTTCAATAGATAACATAAACATGGTAGGGCAAACCATTAATCATGCAAAATGTAACTATAAACTAATCAATACATAGAAACAAACATTCAAGCCATGCATAGAATTATAAGACCCTCTAACTTTGGGAAATGGCTATCAGAATTTGGGGAAAACACATAAGACGGACTAACAACTCAAAACACTATGCCGGAACGCCTAAACACAGTACTTCAAGTTATTGGGCACTTTGAACAACAAGATTTGCATAGTTTTAGGCAAAGGGCTAGATCGGGACTAGGCCTCCTTGGTTCAAACAAAATTATAATCTTAATCAGTCAAAGAGATAGTTTCATGGATGGAACTATGGACATTCATAGGTAATCAGGGCATACCATACATCCTACTCAACATGCATAGAACTACTAATGAAACTAGCAACAATATCCTCAAGTTATTAAAGAGCAGTTAAGAATTCTTTAATGCAACTAAGGAGGAAGAAAACATAAAAGCTATGAAGATTCAGGAATTTTGAGGTGCCTCCATGGGCATATCTCAAATTTAATCTCTACTGATCTATAGCAAGCAAGAAACATGTATCATGAATGAAAACTAGAAGACAACAACAAAGCAAGAAACACTATACCATTCTACCATGTCATGGAATCCATCAAAAATCCTTCATCATCCATCCAAGAACATTCAAGAGGCAATCCAAAAGCATAACACAAGTATTTTCCCCAAAGCTCATATGACCATATATTGCTTCTCTTCTCAAGTTCAGCCTTCTTTACAATGAGAGCTTTTGGAATAAATAGGCTCAAGTGAGGAAAACCTCATGGTTCAACTTCCATCCTCATTGGCCTAATCAAAATATCTAAACTTGTCCTTGAGGCTTTGCAAAGCCCAAGGCACAAAAATATCTCATAAAATATCTAAAAATTGCTAAAAAACGGAATTTAATTGACTTTGTATCATTTTCCAAGTGCAAAAATAGCCAAACGCACATTTGGAAAAAGCAGATTTTTGAGGTTCAAAAATTACAAAAATACTTCAAATTTATATCAGAAAAAGGTCCCCTGACTTGCCGGAAACATTTGGTAGCCTTCCTGATGTCGAAACGAAGCTCATGATAGCTCGTTGGAAATCTCTGAGTGTCTACTTTCCGGCGCAACTGAAATTTCTCCAATCCGATGCCCAGAAGTCCTCCAAATCTGCACCTGTGTGTAAAAAGCCAGAAAATTACAGTCTGCTGACAGACCGGGCAGAGTGTGCAAAATGCGAGCCTTTTTCGCTATTTTGAAGGGGAAAATGATCTCCAAATTCTCTGAATATCGCTGAGGACATGCTCATGAAATTATGGCATCTGATGGTACCATTCTCCTCCCTTGACGAATCCTCAAAATGAAATGGCGAATTTATGAGTTTTTGACCAAAAACCCAAAGATGCCAAAAAACCAAAAATTGTCAAAATGGGCTCAAAATTGGGGTGCATGACCTTCAAGGGTCATTGGAAACATGTTCCGAAGCTGAAGCCAAAATGTCAAGTGCTGATATGCCTTTCTTCTCTTTCCGTGCCGGGCGCTTCCTCTTTTCTTCCTTCAGTTTCTCTTGGGTGGCCTTTAGCTTGCGCCGGGCAAACTGATTCAACTTTTGATAGTGTTGTGTCATCTTCCTTTGCAGCTCCAGGTCTCTGTTTTCCTTTTCAAGCTTCATCTCCAAGTGTTTATTGGCTCTTTCTAGCCATGCCTCCTTATTCTCTTCAATTTCTTGCTCAAGTAGTGCAGTGAGGGGAAAGGATTGAAGATGGGCTTGTTCTTCTTCCTTTTGCTTTTCCAGGGCTCTTTTAAGCCCTATGGTTCTAGGCCTCTTCCGCCTAGGTTGGTCTTCTTCTTCATCTTCATCAAACTCACCGATGAGCTCCTCTATCCTTACTTGTGCTTTAGCAGCCTCATTCTTGTATTTGATTGCTCGTGCTTCATGGACAGCCATATGGACATTCATTTGTTTATTTTGGATCTCCAAGAAATGATTGAAGGTCTTTGCCCGATGAAGGTCATTTTCCAATGCTTCAATTTGACTCTCTCAATGGATTAGAAGGTTTTCAAGAATGCGGGCTTCATTATCGCTATCATCACTTTGGATTGGAATGACAGCCAATGCACCTCCATGTTCTTAACTTTCTCCAATCTTGCCTTTCCCTTTGCCCTTGAAGGCTAATCTTGCACTCTTCCTTCTTGGCATGCTAGTGGGAGACTTCTTTGGCGATTTTCTTTTGCTAGGGACAACTCTTGTCACTTCTGGAGTGGCAGCCTTAGGCCCTTTCTTTCTTGCTGTGTTGGGCTTTGTCTTTTTAGGAGAAAGAGGCACCATTTCTTTGCCCTTGTCATCTTCTTGAAACTGCTGCTCTCCTTGAGGCTGCTGTGTGTCTTCTTCTTGTCTCTGCTGTTCATTTTCACTGAGATGCTGCTGTTCAGCACTCTTTTCTTCTTGCTCCTGCTGCTGACCTTCACCACTGTCCTGCTGCTGTTCCTCATCTTCTGTTTGTTGCTCTTCATCTTCAATTTGTTGTTCTTCACCTATTTCTTCTTGTTGTTCAGACTGCTGCCCCTGTTTATCAACATCAAGCTGCTGGTGTGTTTCAACTTCATGCTCACTTTGTGGCTCAAGCTGCTGCCCCTGACCATCAAAATCATGCTGCTGGTCTTCATCAGTTTCTTCATGTTTGTCCTCTTCTTTTTCTACCTATTCATGTCCTTCTTCTTCATGTTGTCCTGACTGTTCTGTAGTAATCTTGAGCCTTCTAGGAGTAGGCGTGCTGGACAAAGGTACAGGGCGATGAATAGGCTGGGTGGGAGATATATGGACAGGAGGAACAGTAGAGAAATCTGGGTGACTGATAAAAACATCCCATGGAACCTCTTTCTTCTCTAGCTGGTGTAGGATCATAATTTTGATCAGAGAATGATGGAAAAGGGAAGCTATTTGCAGAGATGGAGTCTTCTTCTGGACTGTGGATGCCATCTTCTCGATGCTTTTGTATAAAAAGTAAGGGAGATTTAGCTGCCTAGTTCTAGTGAAATGCATCAATAGTCAGACATGGTAGGCATAAACTCGAGTAAATCTCCCTTCACAAGTAAAATACTTCATTATGACCTTCATAAGAGGAGCATAGCTGGCAAGAAGATAAGAGAAAGGAAAAATAGCAGTGCAAGTATCTCTATGCTCGGGCTTGATGAAAGGCTTGTAGTCATCCAAGTCTAGATGGGTCTGTTTGAACCATTTCTCGCCGTGATATGGAATTTTGGTGGCTTTAGACACTGACCTCGGGGAAAACTTGAAATCAAGGTCTGCTACCTGGAAATGCTTGCTTTGGAACCTCAGGGCGCATAGGTGTGTCAAGGGCGAGAAAATTTTGACCTCCTGTACCTCCTGGCAGAAATCTAAACAACCTACCTCATGAAAGTTGAAAAGGATGGATGGATGTGCATTGACCTCCTCTGTAGAGATTGGCTCATATATTTTATGTAAACCACTTCTGCTGTCTTGCCTGGGCGGCATTTTGGGCTAAATAAGCTCTTGAAGCACTAAACAGCCTTACTGCCTTTAAACTGCCTTCTTTGAACCAAAACTTGTCTATTCACTGTTTAGATAGGGAAACAATGTCTTTGAATGACTTCAAAAAGTTTCCTCACAATACAAAACCCTTGCTCTCTTAAAAAGTGGCCTTTTCACCTTTAATATGTATCTCAACCAGCAGACCCCTTAACAAGAGACAATACAGTGAAATGAAGATAGACTGTTAGGTGAAATTGTTGTGTATAATGTAAAAATCATCTTGCTCTTGTGAAGTTTGGAGGTCAACAACCCATTTTTATCTTTGACCAAAGTAAACTTCCTAACTCCACCATCTTGTCCCTGTCTAGTGTGTCAATTAATCAACACAGGTCACACCATATACAGTCAATCTTGAGTGTAGTCATATAGTCAATTTCACAGTTATGGAACAAAGGTGACAGAGTTAAAAATGCTCCAAAAGTTTCAACAGAGGTTGTAGGAGCTTATTCCTTTCAAAAGCCAAGACTCCCCTTTCAATATAGAATACCAGTCCTCCTTAGAAGAATGCCTCTATAACCTCTGAAAATCAACTTGACAGTGAGCTTTGAAGAACAGAAAAACAGTCAATTAGAACACACAGTGAACAACTATATTTTCTGTGGTTGGTAGGGGTAACCTGCCCCTTGACATTTTGAGGATGCAAGACACCTTTTTCCTTTGATTAGGGAGGTGAAAACACAGTTTCAGTTTAAAACTCTTTTCCCTGTAGGCATTTCATCAGTGTATTCAGCTCTACACCACAGCTCTAAACAAAGGATATCTTCACAGCAAAAACACAGTTTACAGATATGATGGCAGGGTTTAAAAAGTTTTGTATGCTGTGGTAACAAAGACTTATGGCAGTTTAATGTCGAAAAGCTCTCCTTTGACCAAAACCTTAACCCTAATATGCAGCTCAACAGGCATATGAAGCTATAAACTCAGCAGTGGTGACTTGTCAAGATTTGTAACAAAGCTTTCAGTTAGGGGAGATATGGTGAGTTTTTAAACATAAAACCTATCTCTTTGACTCACACCGGAACATTAAACCTTTACCCTTGTTTGGTCTTGACAAACACAGTGATTCTTCCACCCTACGGATTTTTAAAATGTCGAAGATGCACGTGGAGTACCTTGAGATTTGAATGGCAAGGCTTGGCTGATCATTTGAGTGGATTTGGAGCACCTTTGGAGGCGTTTGAGATCATCAAAAGACGTGCGGCATGTTCATATGGAAGAGCGCCGCGCAAATTTGTGCCGTCAGGTCACTGTCGGGCCGACAGGACCAGCACTGCACAGGCGCGCCGCGCGGTAGTTATCCGCCTGTGCAAATTTTCTTCTGAGCGTGCCGCGCGCTATTCCAGGCGCGCCGTGCAGTGAAACCTGGAAAAACTTGCGAAAATTCCCAAATTTTCTCGTCTTCAGTCCTGTGAATGGCAAGAGTGGAATGATATTTCGTGCTTGTTGAGAGATTTAAAAGGAAGTCCAACGGTCTTTATTCCTTTGAATGCAAAATAACCAATCATTGTCGACATGAATTTCATGAGGGTTTTTTGGGAAAACACTCCTTTTCAAAAGCATTTCTTTTGTCCATTCGAAATAAAACAAGGTGACCTTGAATGTGTTAATAAGGGTTCACATTTGGAAACTGTGAGTAATATAAGAAGGTTGTGTATCTTACTCGAGCAGTAGCAATGGTTATGACCCTTTCCTAGGGTCAATGCTATTCATTTTATTTGCACATTTGAACAGTGCCTTCTATCACTGCTAACCTTTCCAACATAGCAAGCAAAACCCAGAAATACACTAACAATTTATGAAACATACTTTGCCATCCTGCAAGGGGGCAAATTTACCTCTTTGAACCTGAAAATAATAGTTCATGCTCTGGATGTTCTGGTGGTGATAATACTTACTGTGAAACTGATTTGTTTATCAAGTGTCCTTTAACACATTTTCTGACTGTGGGTACAGAAAGTGGTTGCATTTATTCCGGCGCTTTCTTCTTAGTCTATTTTGTTGACACCTAATCCTATGGATGGGTGTGCATAATTAATATTGTATATTAATTAATATTAGGAAATAAGGAAGGCCAAGAGTCATTGGGAGATGAATCCCAATAGCCTCACCTCCATGTATAAATCCATGTGCATTCTTCAACTAATACACATTCTGATTTTGAGGAGTTACCTCCTGGTTTGACATGGTATCAGAGCCAGCTCCACTATTGGCATTTCTGCCTGTGGTGTAACTCCCTCTCCTTTGGTCAGTCAATTTTATTAATAGTTTTTGCTGCTCATTAATTGCTAGACTGTTATTCTGCATTTTTTTTCCCTATATAGCCCTGACATTTGCAGCTCCTGAAGACTGCAAGCTCCTCTGTCATTCTGCAAATTGCAGGCTCTGTCATTCTGCAAGATTCCATTTCAAAAAAAAATTGTAACGGCCTTTTGGGCCTCCTCCATCGACTCACCCATTTCCCTTACCTACCAGCTCTCCCCCTACGTTCCATACAGCGCTTTGCATTCCAAAAGCTCTATACAACGCCCTCACTCTGCATACACCTCCCATCCCTCAAACTCTGCGCCCTCTCCCTCAGCTCCACGCCTCATTCACTCGCTCCCTCCTTTGTATATATCACTGCATATAATATCTTGATACCATACAACGCTGTTACTGCATATACAATCTATGTTTAATACTATTCCAGCACTGTTCGGTCGACTAAAACGTTCCCATACCGGCATCTCCAGCGCTGTCATACCACATATACAGTCCGCCCGACTATCAAAACATTGTCTTTCACATATAATACGCTGTCATCATTTATCAAAACCGTTCCTACTGTCATCATTTCTCAAAGTCCTCCCTTGGCATATGATGCAGCGCTGTCATAACTCCGACTGGAGCTCCCTCTCCACGCTGCTTTGAAACGCCTCTGTTAACCGCCTCATACAGTTTCAAATACCATTACGCCATCCATATCTGCATTACCGCCTCCTTAACGCAAGTATTCTGGCATTCATATGTTATAAAACGCTGTCTGGTGTATACACATTACCGCCCATATTTAATACCACCGTTCATATTTAAACATTATCCATTCATATGGTATCACCGTCGACCATACCGCCCACGCATTGTATTTAAACGTCGTCCATTATATTTAAACGCTGGTTTTTATTGTGATTACATGGTTTTTATTGTCATGGTATGCGTTGTATTATAAAACACCACCCACTCTCATTCGTTGTCCCAATATACATATCATAATACAATATCCAAAACACTATATTATACCCCCCCCCCCCCCCCCACCACCATTTCATAATACCGCCCTCCCATACCACTTTTCATTTTCACAATATTGCCCTCCCTACCATTTCATAAATTTTTTCTCAAAAAAAAAAAAAATATACATATATATATATATATATATATATATATATATATATATATATATATATTTTGTGCAAAATTCAGTTTATAGCAAAGAGTTTTTTGTACATTTAAATTCAGTCTTCAGCAAGAGTTTTTGTGCAGAATTTAGTTTCCAGCAAAGAGTTTTTTAAACTCAGAGTATTTTTCCAGCAAGAGTTTTTGCCCCTTTATTTGAAAGATTTCAAGAATTGAAAGTTTGTATAGCAGAAATTTTTCCTCTTCAGAATATTTTTTTCCAGCAATCTAATGCATTCTCTCATCTCAATTGTTGGGGTGGTTCTCTCCGGAAAAGAGAACTATCTTGAATGGTCTCGGAAGATTAAACACACACTCATTTTTAATGAGCTGTGGAAAGGAATCTGTGAAGGACAAGAAGAAAACCCACCAGCAAAGCCCACTTCAGACAAAGAGCTTGCCATTTGGGAAAACAAGAACTGCAAGGCTTATGCCTTGATTGCAGCCTCGGTAAGTGAAGAGGTGAGTCGCCATATTTCATCATTCTCAAATGCCTATGAAGCCTTGAAGAAACTAAAAGAACTCTATGACTCACATTCAGAATTAGAAAATGTTCAATTGATGATTAAGCTGTTCAGTCTTGAAATGAAGAATGATGATCCCCTTGCTTTAGCTTTAGAAGTAAGATCTATAATGCATGACATTGAAAACACTGGTGTAAAAATGGACGTATCTCTCATAGAATATGTTAAGGCATTATATCCGACTTACTCACATTATCTTGAGTCTTTGCAAGCAAGTGGAAACTTTGAGCATATCACCTTTTCTAAACTTGAGCAAAAGTTTGCAGAAAGAGAGAAAGCTTTTGGGAAGATGACAGTCCCTTCATCTTCCGAAGAGGCTGCATACTTGGCACATAGAGAAAAGATTCATGCTCCAGATTCATCCAAAGGAAGAGGTGGCAGAAGAGGAAGAGGAAGAAGAAACTTCACAGAAAGGGGGGGCAGACAAGCTGACAAATCCAATCTTCATTGCACACGTTGCAATAGAGATGGACATGATGCATCCAAATGCAGAACACCATGGGAGAAAATTGAGCAGCATAGAAATCAAGACAAATGTAAAACTAATGACAAAGACAAAGGTAAAGCACCTGAATCCGCTCACTATGTTCTAGCACATTGTAACAATGGAGTAACTGAAAACCTATTTGATGTTTCATTTACTTCATGGAGAGATGATTGGTTGCTAGATTCAGGAGCAACATGTCACATGACATTTAGAAAATATGTTTTTGAAGAATTCACTGACAAAGTTGATGGAGCAGTATATTTCACAGATAAATCCAAACTCAAGCCATCAGGGCTTGGCACAGTCAGGCTTAAACTGCCTAGTCTTCTGATCATATCCTACATGAGGTTCTATACCTCCCGGAGTTGAAGAGAAACTTGCTGTCCCTGATCGAAATCCGGCAGCAAGGACACTCAGTTCACTTGTTTGATGGCAAGGCAGAGGTCAGATCATCATCAGATCACTCACTTGTCATGGAGGGAATAGAATAAGGGAGACTCTTGAAGCTGAAAGGTTCATCTGCTCATGCTCAAAACTTTGCATTCAGTTCACATCATGATGAAGGTACATTTCCATCAAGTCTTTTATGGCATGCTAGATTTGGACACTTAAACTATGACAGCCTTCGTTTGTTGAAGAAAAATGGTGTTGATCAACTGCCTACAATTCCTAGAAAACCTAAGGAATGTGATGCTTGTATTCTAGGAAAGCATAGCAAACAGCCATTTCATGATTCACACTCCAGAGCACATACAAAACTTGAACTTGTTCATTCAGATTTATGTGGCCCTATGCCTATTGCTTCTGCAAATGGAAACAAATACATGATGACATTTATTGATGACTACACCAGAATGTGTTGGATTTACTTACTGAAGAATAAGTCTGATGCTTTTCAAACTTTCAAGAATTTTCATGCATGGATTGAAAATGATGCACAAACACATATTGGCTCTCTGCGTACTGATAATGGAAAAGAATACACTTCAAACGAATTTGAAAATTATCTTCGTCAACATGGAATCAAACATCAAACAACTGTGCCATATAATCCACAACAGAACGGTGTAGCTGAAAGAATGAATAGAACTATTTTAAATATGGTCCGCTCCATGTTATTTTTCAAGAATGTAAAATTGATGTTTTGGGCTGATGCAGTTCTATGTGTTGTTTACATAAAGAATAGGTTTCCTTCAAGTTCAATTAGAAAAAAAACTCCTTTTGAAATGTGGCATGGCCACATTCCTTCGGTAAAGCATTTCAGGGTCTTTGGGTCCACCTGTTATGCCTTGATACCCAAGGGTCAAAGGAACAAACTTGGTGCTAGAAGCATAAAATGTATCTTCTTGGGGTACTCCAATACCTCCAAAGGATATCGTCTCTATGATGAAGAAAATAAGAAGTTTGTGATAGCAAGAGATGTCATATTTCTTGAATCTTCCAAGAGTGACAAGGTTGTTGAGCGGCAACTTGATTGCCTGGATAGATTCACACATGAAAAGTCTTTCCAAGAATTTGATAATGTGATTCCACATCTTGAAGGGGGGATTCCGATATTGAATCAAACTGTGGAATCATGTCCTGAAGCACTCTCTCCCCCACATGAAGAAACAACCACGGATGACACATTGGATGATGTGATTGACGGAATTGGGAGATTGAATCTTGAATCAATCCCAACTCAGTCAAATGAACAGCCTGGGCCATCTCAGAAAGGTCCTCCCAAATGGCTGACAAAGACACTGGAGAATGTTCATCCTGATGAGGTTGGAAAAAGAGGAACAAGAAGTTCCACTCAACAAATCGAAGGTGATGTAGATAATTCTGATTCCCCTGTTGATATGGATATTGCTTATAACTGTGAATTGAGTTTGTCTACAGATCATGAACCAAATTCCTTCAAAGAAGCCGCTTCTCATGATGAATGGAAAGAAGCGATGCAGAAGGAGTATGATGCCTTGATAAAGAATGGCACTTGGAAGCTGGTTGATCTGCCTTTGGGAACGAAACCAATTGGCTGTAAGTGGGTCTACAAGAACAAGTACAAAGCAGACGGCTCACTTGAAAAGCACAAGGCCAGGCTTGTGGCAAAAGGATTCGCACAGAAAGAAGGAGTTGATTATGAAGAAACTTTTTCTCCCACAGCAAAATGGACCACCATTCGGACTCTCTTTGCCTTAGAAGCTCATAATGGATGGAAAGTCCATCAGATGGATGTAAAAACAGCCTTCTTGAATGGAGATCTAAAGGAGAAAGTTTATATGTCCCAGCCAGAAGGATTTGTGATAAAGGGTCAAGAACACAAAGTTTGCAAACTTGTAAAATCCTTGTATGGCCTCAAGCAAGCACCACGAGCCTGGTATGAGAAATTGACCAAGCATCTTCTGAAACTTGATTTCAAACACTTTGATCTTGATGATGCAACTTTGTTTGTTAAGAAAGTTGGAAAAACAGTTGTATATCTTGTGGTATATGTAGATGATCTTTTGATAACATGAAACAATGAGAGCTATATTGCATCCATGAAGAAAGAGTTGAAGAAAGGTTTTGAAATGAATGATTTGGGTCATGTTCATTACTATTTGGGTATTGAAGTAATTCAACATCCTAAATTCATATTTATTTCTCAAAAGAAGTACATTGGAGATCTCTTGAACAAATTTGGCATGGATTACTGTAAACCCTTAAGCACTCCAATGGAACAAAACTTGAAGCTCACATCTATTGAAGGGAAGGAATTTGAGGATGCAACTAAGTATAGACAGCTTGTAGGAAGTCTTATCTACCTGACCACCACCAGACCTGACATTTCATTTGCTATTGGAATCCTCTCAAGGTTCATGCAAAAACCTTGTGAAGGACATTGGTCTGCTGCAAAAAGAGTGTTAAGGTACTTGAAGGGGACTCAAGACTTTGGACTCAAATATACACAGGTAAGCGACTTCAGCTTGATCGGATACTCTGATTCAGACTTTGATGGCGACAAAGAAACATGGGTGTCTACTACAGGTTACACCATGAGTCTTGGATCAGGAGCTGTCTCATGGAGATCACGAAAACAGTCAGTTCCAGCAGATTCCACGACCGAGGCAGAATATGTGGCAGCAGCTGAAGCAACAAAGGAAATTGTGTGGCTCCGAAAAATCCTGGAAGATTTGTAGATGAAACAAATGTATTCCACTCCACTCATGATCGACAACACTTCTGCAATAAAGTTGGCCAAGAACCCAAAGTTACATGATCGAACAAAGCACATCAATACAAAGTACCATCTAATTCGACATCATGTTCAGGCCAAAACCATTCATCTACATCATTGTTCCACAAATGAGCAAACTGCTGACATCTTCACCAAAGCACTTGGAAGAGAAAAGTTTGAAAAGTTCAAATCGATGCTTGGACTCACCAACATCCCTTCGGATTAAAGGGGGGAATGTTGACACCTAATCCTATGGATGGGTGTGCATATTTAATATTGTATATTAATTAATATTAGGAAATAAGGAAGGCCAAGAGTCATTGGGAGATGAATCCCAATAGCCTCACCTCCATGTATAAATCCATGTGCATTCTTCAGCTAATACACATTCTGATTTTGAGGAGTTGCCTCCTGGTTTGACATATTTCAAAAGAGATCTCTTCAATCACTTTTCCCTTACTCAATTTGCATTGATATGGTGCCATCGACTTTTAAAAGTGAACATGCCTATATAAATTTTAGGATCATTCTCCAAAAGCTGAAAATATGTCAAAGTGCTTCCTTGTATATTATGAACCTGTAAACTTACTTGTAGGATCCTTTGCTGCAGAAGAATTTGAACTGTTGCCTCAAACATCTTTTATACTTTCTGATTCTTGAATGGCATACTTTTCTCTGACATTTTAAGGGAGATGGCTTACCCCTTTTTAACTTGGTTTGACAAACTCTGCCTCTAAGCGCTTCATCAATTTTCTCCACTGTAGGTGTCAAAATTTGCTGCATTCATTTAGACTTTGTCATGGTCTATTTGTCAAGAAGGGCGCTGCTTTCCAATACACTTTTTCTGCTCAGAAAATATTACTATGATGTCTCTGTCCATTTGAATAATGACAACCTATGTTTGTTTCCAGCTGATTATCTTTACATGCTTTTCCAAGGTTTCAAAACTCAGATCATAACTTTTTAATATCCTTGTGTTGAGGAGACAAACATATGAGGTGTAAAAAGCAGCTAGAGTTACTCATAAACACCAAAGCTCTTATTAGCCATTTTCTTCTAATGGAGCTCTGAAATCACCAAACCTGCTGCATCTGAAGGCTACATTTGTCTTTGTGGTGGAGTGTAGATCGCAACACCATGAACTTGCACTGGCGCTTTGAATGATAGCAAGATGTCACATGTCTGGGACTGTGTACTACTTGCCTACCTTTTCTTTATGTTCATCCAGAAACCATGAACTGTATTTCTCATTTTAACAGAAACAAAAGAACACACAGAGGTCTTTTTACTGAAGTATTTTCCTGCTCAAGACTGATTTGAGCTGTTCATATTAACACCCCTGCAGAGATATTTGTTATGACAGCTTTGATTAAAGGAGTCCTTTTTGATGCGCCATGATGATGACTGAAACTTCAAATGATCCTCTTTCTTAGGACACAAGACCAAAAACTCTGCTTTCTTTTGTCTTGCACATTTCAAATCTTAGCCCTATTTTGATCATCACTTTCACTCAGAAACCTAGAGTCACTGTTTTACTGTCTAGTAAAAAACAAACCTGTGCTTATAGTAAGTTTTGCAATCCTTGAAGTCAATATTGGCCATCGCCCTCTGCTTGTAGATGAAGGAGGCGCCTCAACCCTCTGCTTGTAGATGAAGGAGGTTCTTGGCCATGACAAATTACTAGTCTGTTTGACAGTGGTGTCTTTCTTCTACTGTGATTTCATGCTGAATGGAAGCTGCAAGGTCTTGATGAGTAACTCCTTACCCTGCATATGTATCTCAGGCTCATGTTGACATTGAGAAGCAGCTGTTCTTCTAAATGTGTATTCAATAATTTTCTCCTAAGATGAAGATATACTTCCTGTCTTTGTAAAATCCATAAAACACTGTAAAACACCTAATAATCAGCTTGAGACTGTGGTCTATGCAGTGCTGAGACTTAGGGGTGTGTAAGTGGCGCGACTTAGGGCTGTGATCAATTTCATTTGCAGAGTGGGAGGTCTGTCATGATTGGTCTATATCAAATGGAGGTTTTTTGGCCTTTTGATGGTTGCCAAGGGTAAAATGCCTTAAAGCGCCACTTCCTAACTTAGGGGAGGCTGTTTGAAATAGATTTTGGATTGTCTCTTTAGAGCTGATGGGTAGACTAGTATGGCTGAAGCTAGGTAGGATTCGATAATGAGGTTTCACCTTGACATGGGCGGACTGGTAGGTAGGAGGGCAAAAAAAATTTATGGGGGTTTTCTAGATGACAAATTGACATATGGAGATCAGCTTCTAGAAAACTCAGCTATGGATTTTAGTCATCAACAACAAGTGAAAAATATTGATGGCTAACAAGATGTATGGGCGAAGTCTATTTATAGATCGCCTGTCTAAAATTAGAATGCATGTCGATTATTATTAGCCCTTAATAATAATCAGACAATAAATAGTAACTTATTCTCTTGGAGCACTTTATTTCAGTGTACAGATGTGGCACATCAATGGGCTGAAGGAATTACGCAATTCCTAGGGTGGTTGGTGACTCATGCATGGAGGACTTAGTTATAACTAATTGTGGCAAGTTGTAATAGAGTTGGAAGAGTAGTTATGTGAGTTGTTATTTATTTTAACTCAATTCAGTGAGTTAAACTCGGTTGTGCTAGTTGTAATTGAACATACACTAGTCAAAGATGAGTGAATTAATTAGTTAATTAATTCACAAGTAGTGTCTTACTTGCAACTGAAGAAATACAACAGTTAACTACTTGCATGTCAGAGCCAATGGAGACCCAGTGGAGAGATAGGTGAAAGGGTGCGATGGACTATCAGTTGTGACTATAGTGGAAAATTCAATGCATCCACACACACATTGGAGATGCCTATGAGTATTTCACAGTCAAGGCAAGGTAAGGTCGAATTCATTCAGGGTTCTTCTTCAGCAGGGATTGTGTAGTGGAGGCAGGCTGTCAGGAGGCAAGAAATTGGTGCATGGAGGTGAAATTTTCTGCAAGACAGAGTGAGACGATTGTATATTGTACTGAGAGATCTATGAGCTGAGCTTTGTATGAGATATATGATATTGTTTCATGATCCATTGATATACATAATATATGATAGTTGGGGTTTTTAGCTTTAAGCTTTCCTGGTAAAACATCTTGTTTACGTGCGATTGATTTTGCTTCATATGTGTTTTGCAATTGGCGATTTAATTTCCGCAAAGAATTAAATGGAAGGATTTTGTATTTAACATAAGATTAATTTGTTAGATCAGGAGAATCTGGTAATATACATGCATATTGTATAATTTCTACATGGTATCGGAGCTGAAGAGATTGCAATAGTGAAGCAGTGCTGAGTTTTTGTTGGTGGAAACAATTCGAAATTGTTGCAAGAATTTCTTGGTGCGACAGTTGAGTTTACATTGAAATGGATTTCAACGATTTGTAGTTGGAGCTTGCCCTCGAGGGCAGCTCGAACTACATAGCCTGGAATTACAGGATGGAGGTGATGCTTGAAGATAATGGCTTGATGGAATTCATTGAGAAAGATGTTTCTAAGTCCACTTCAGTGGATGTTGTAGTACTTGACGCATGGCAAAAGAAAGTAGCAAGGGCAAGGAGGATTGTGTTGGAAGGTGTGAAAGACCATATTGTGTAAAGCCTTCATGGGAAAGCCACCCCATTTGCAATGTGGAAGGCTTTGACAGATCTTTTCCAAAGCAGCAACAACCATAGGAAATTGGCGCTGAAGGATAAACTCAGAAAAATCAAGATGGAGAAGAACGACACTATTCTGGTATACTTGACAAAGTTTTTCCAATGCAAGGATGAGTTTGGGAGCGTAGGAGTCTGTGTTGCAGATGATGATTTGGTGAGCTTGGATCTCCTTGGACTTCTGAAGAGTTGGCACAGTTATGAAGACTCTGTCAATGGATGGGAAAAACTGTCGGATTGGGAGCGACTTTGGTCGAATCTAGTGCAGGAGGAGATAAGGCAGAACACCAGGGATGGCTCTTCATCAAAGCATGATGATGAAGAGGATTGTGCTTCGGTTTCCAAGGTGAAGAAGAAGAAGGGGATGAAATTCCATTCTAGATCAGAGGCCGAAGAAGATGGCAAGGAGCACAACATATCCAAAGTGAAGTGTTTTCATTGTCACGAGTTTGGACATATTGCCACAAATTGTCCACGTAAGAAGAAGAACAAGATGGCTACTGGAGCTACAGCTGGTGAAGCTCTTGCCTCGCAATTTGAGCTTGATTTCTCATTGATCACATGCATGGTGTCTAGTGCATTGGGATCGGGGTGGTACTATGATAGTGGTTCTTCCTTTCATATGACAAGAGATGAGAAATTGTTCAGTGAATTGGTGGAGAAATATCTCCAGATGCATGTTGAGTTGGGCAACAATGGGAGATACAGTGTGACCAACATTGGTACCATTACCTTTCAGAGGACGTCAGGTAAACTCTTTCTTTTAAAATATGTTGTGCATGTTCCAGGTTTAAAGACAAATTTAATCTCAGTCACAATGTTAGAGGATAGAGGCTATGATGTTGTCTTTAGTGAAGGAAAAATTTTCCTGCGACACAAAGCAACAGGGCAAGCCAAGAAGGTTGGGATTCGAGTTAAGAATATCTATAGACTTGAAGTATATGGGATTTCTACAGAGCTTCCTACTGTTGGGAAGTGCGAGAAAGCCATGCAATTGAATATTGAGAGGGATCAGAATTTGCATGTAGGTAAGAGTGAACCTCGGGATGTGGAGCAGCCACAATATGAGGATCATGGAGTGGGAGAAACCACTCATGCAGAGAAATTTTGTGCCAGATGGGCAGAGGGAGTGCATGCGGCTAAACACCCAGGTAAGAGGTGGGGCGACATGCATGAATAATCCTAAGAAGAGATTTCTGGGCAGGATTCATTGAGATGGTGTGGATCTCATGAATTGAACCTGGCTACGAGGTGCCCACAGAGCAGTAGTAGCATGATCAGTTGGATTGATGCGGTCAGATCAAAGTGACAGTGTCAGATACTGGAGTGCAGATCAGAGTTAATAGCAAGTGCAGAGTGCATGGGTGCAGAGTTCAACAGTGTAGTGGTTCCTGAAGACATGTGCAGTAGCTAAGAAGAGGTTAGAAGACTTTGATGACATATGCATTATACTGATTCAGTTGTTTGGAGGCTATTCAATTTTAGAAGTGTTGCATGCAAGTAATGTAGGGCGAATGCATGGAGTTGCACGTCGCATGAAAAGACAGTCCTTTCTTGTTGAGAGGGAGTGTTGAAGTTTGCAACAAGAAACAGTGAAAGTGGCATCCTGAAACATCATCCTTGATCCTAGTGAAAAATAAGCACCTAAACTAGGTGGGGCCCACATAGGCTATTTTTAGGTGTATGTCTAATTTTAGACATATTCAGCAAAATCTAAAATTAGCAGGAGGCTGATTCTAGATGGTTGAGAAAAATCTATTTTTAGATGAGTTTGTATTTTTAGATGTATGGGCGAGGTCTATTTATAGATCGCCTGTCTAAAATTAGAATGCATGTCGATTATTATTAGCCCTTAATAATAATCAAACAATAAATAGTAACTTATTCTCTTGGAGCACTTTATTTCAGTGAACAGATGTCGCACATCAATGGGCTGAAGGAATTACGCAATTCCTAGGGTGGTTGGTGACTCATGCATGGAGGACTTAGTTATAACTGATTGTGGCAAGTTGTAACAGAGTTGGAAGAGTAGTTATGTGAGTTGTTATTTAGTTTAACTCAGTTCAGTGAGTTAAACTTGGTTGTGCTAGTTGTAACTGAACATACACTAGTGAAAGATGAGTGAATTAATTAGTTAATTAATTCACAAGTAGTGTCTTACTTGCAACTAAAGAAATACAACAGTTAACTACTTGCATGTCAGATCCAGTGGAGACCCAGTGGAGAGATAGGTGAAAGGGTGTGATGGACTATCAGTTGTGACTATAGTGGAGCATTCAATGCATCCACACAAACATTGGAGATGCCTATGAGTATTGCGTATTCAAGGCAAAGTAAGGTCGAATTCATTTAGGATTCTTCTTCAACAGGGATTGCGTAGTGGAGGCAGGCTGTCAGGAGGCAAGAAATTGGTGCATGGAGGTGCAAATTGCTTCATATGTGTTTTGCAATTGGCAATTTAATTTCTGCAAAGAATTAAGTGGAAGGATTTTGTATTTAACATAAGATTAATTTGTTAGATAAGGAGAATCTGGTAATATACATGCATATTGTATAATTTCTACACATATTTGTTGCACTGGTTTTCCCGCTTTGGGTTTTCCGGGGACTTATGTCCAAAAATCCATGTGTCACTTTGTTGTATGAGCATATTATTCAGTAAATGATCTGCATGGGTAGGTTGTAATTGTGTTTATTTCAGTATTTTCTGAATCTAGTTTCTGAAAATAACTTGTATTAATCTAAATCAAGTAGGAGAAATAAACCAAGATATTGTAGTAGAATTTTCACAAGAAGAACTCCTTGCAGATTGGATACTATGCTAAGATGGCACCCCAGTTTTGTGGACCCTTCACAACCATTGAGAGAATCAGACTAGTGGCCTATCTGTTGAAGTTTGCAACAATAAATAGTGAAATTGGCATTCGGAAACAACATCCTTGATCCTAGTGAAAATTAAGCACCTACACTAGGTGGGGCCCACACATGCTATTTTAGGTGGATGTCTATTTATAGATGCATGAGTAAATTTTATTTATAGTTGCATGTCTATATATAGATGTATGTGCAAGTTCTATTTATAGATTGCATTTCTATTTATAATGCATGTCAACTATTATTATTTCTTAATATTTGTTGGACAATAAACAATAATCTATTCTCCATGAGCACTTGGAAATAGTTAACTGAAGTGGAAAATCAATTAGCTAAGTGAATTTCGAGTTAAGTGGTTGCTTGGTGTGACATGCAGGTCGACTTGAGTTGTAACAGAGTGATTCTAGTTGTAACAGAGTTGAAAGTGCAGTGGTGCATTAGTTAATGCAAGTTGTAAATCAGTTTAACTTAGTTAAGTGAGTTATAGTCAGTTGTGCTAGTTGTAATTGAAGATACACTAGTGAGAGATCAAGTGAATTAATTATTAATTAATTCAAAATCAGTGATATCGCATGCAACTGATGTTTTTACTATTATTAGCTGCATGCATGTCAAATCCAGTGGAGACCCAGTTAAGTTCTAGGTGAAAGGGAAGTAAACTATCAGTTGTGACATTATTTGGTTGCACACATGCAACCACACACACATTGGATGTGCCTATGAGGATTGCGCAGTCAAGGCAGGCAAAGAATCATTCATTCAAGGTTTCTTTACCATCAGGGATTGCGCAGTGGAGGCAGGCTATTTGGAGACAGTAAATTGGCTAAGGAACTTGCCATTTTTTGTATGACAGTGTGAGATAGTTAGCTCATGTACTAAGAGTTCCTAGATTAGAGCTTTGTATGTAATTGTTTCATGATCCATGATATAATACATAATATAAGATAGTGGGGTTTTTAGCTATATTCTTTCCCCGGCTAAATTATGTGTGATTGATCTTTCTTCATGATATTGTGACTGGCGATTGTGTTTCAAATTCCGCAAAGATTTTGTAGAAGCGATTATGTATTTAACAGTAGCATATTATTTTTAGATCAGGACAATCCAGGCAATACATATTTTGTATTAATTTTCTACATGGTATCAGAGCACAGGAAATTGAAATTTTGAAGCAGGAGCTGAGTTTGTTGGTGGAAAGAATTCGAATTTGCAGAAAGACTTTCTTGGCGCTACAACTGATTCAAGATCGAAATGGCTTTCAATGGCTTGAGGTTAGAGTATGCACTCAAGGGAAGCTCGAACTACATTTCTTGGAAGGATAGGATGGAGGTGGTACTCGAAGACAATTTCTCGAAGGAATTCATTGAAAAATATGTTCCTAAGCCAGATCATGCATATGCTGCAAATCTTGATGCATGGCGAAAGAAAGTGGCAAAAGCAAGGAGGATCATGTTGGAGGGAGTATGAGACCACGTTGTCTCAATCCTCCATGGGAAAGCCACACCATATTCTATGTGGAAGGCTTTGACGGATCTATTCCAAAGCAGCAGCGACCATAGGAAATTGGCGCTCAAAGATAAACTTAGGAAGATCAAGATGGAAAAGAACGACACTATTCTAGTATACTTAACAAAGTTTGTCCAAAGTCGGGATGAGCTTGGGAGTGTAGGAATAAATGTCGTCGATGATGATTTGGTGATTTTGGCTCTCCTGGGACTTCCTAAGAGTTGGCACAGTTATGAAGACTTTGTCAACGAACAAGAAAAATTGCCGGATTGGGAACAACTATGGTCGGATCTGGTGCAGGAGGAGTTCAGGCGGAACACCAGAGATGGCTCTTCAGCAAAGCATGATGATGAAGAGGATTGTACGTTGGCTGCCAAGGTGAATAAGGGGAAGGAGAAGAAATTCCATTCTAAATCTGAGGTCGATGAAGATGGCAAGGAGCACAACATGTCCAAAGTGAAGTGTTTTCACTGTCACGAGTATGGACATATTGCCACAAATTTTCCAGAAAAGAAGAAGAACAAGATGGTTGTTGGAGCTGCAGCTGGTGAGGCCCTTGCCTCGCAATTTGAGCTTGACTTCTCACTTATTGCATGCATGGTGTCAAGTGCAATGAGTTTGATGTGGTACTTGGATAGTGGTGCATCTTTCCACATGACGGGAGATAGAGAAATTTTCAGTAGCTTGGAGAAGAAGGACCTCCAGATGCACTTCGAAATGGGTGATGACAAAAGGTATAGCGCTACCGGGATTGGTACTGTTGCTTTCCAAAGGAATTTAGGTAAACCCTTCTTTTTCAAAGATGTAATGCATGTACCAGGCTTAACGAAAAATTCAATGATGGTCTAAAAAATGATTCATTTTGTTATCTCGCTTCAATAATATATATGCCATAGATGCATATGAAACCTATGTATATGATTAGACATATATCAGCGATACCAATAAGAATTAATTAATTATTAGATGTAATGTATAATATAAAAATATTTATTAAAAATTGACTATTTATAGTTATTAATAATTATATAAATTATAACAACCTAACACATATATTTATTATATTTATATTTCTATATAATATTATTAACACATGTTTCAAATTATAACATAATTAACATATTTCAGTTGCAATGTTGGAATATAAAGGCTATGATGTGGTCTTTAGTGAAGGTAAAGCCTTCCTTCGGCATAATCCACAAAGCAAGTCAAGAAGATTGGGATTCGTGTGAAGAATCTCTATAGACTTGATGTAGATGTGATTTCTACAGAGCTTCCAACCATGGGGAAGTGTGAGAAAGCCATGCAATTGACCCTTGAGAGGGAGTTGGATTTGCATGTAGGTAAGAGTGAACCTTAAGATGTGGAGCAGCCACACGCAGAGGATCATGGAGTGGGAGCCGCCCACTCATGCAGAGAAATTTCGAGCCAGATGGGAAGAGGGAGTGCATGCAGCTATACCATAGGTGAGAGGTGGGGTGACATGCATGGATAATCCCAAGAATAAATTTTGGGCAGGATTCATTGAGATGGTGTGGATCTCATGAATCAAACCTGGCTACGAGGAGCCCACAGAGCAACAGTAGCAAGATCAATTGGATTGATGTAGTCAGATGTCATGAGGACATGAAATCAAAGTGACGGTGTCAGATACTGGAGCGCAGATCAAAATTGACAGCAAGTGCAGAGTGCATGGATGCAGGTGTCAGCAGTGCAGTGGTTCCTGAAGACATGTGCAGTAGGTAGAAGAAGTCATAAGACTTTGATGACAGATGCATTATACTTATTTAGTTGTTTGGAGGCTATTCAGTTTCGGAAGTGTTACATGCAAAGGTTGCATGTACGAGAAACACTAGAGAAGTGTTGCATGCCAAGGATGCATGGCGCATGCATGTAGTTTCATTTTGCATGCATGGAGTTTCATGTCGCATGCAAAGACATTCCTTTCTTTTTGAGAGGGAGTGTTGAAGTTTGCAACAAGAAACAGTGAAATTGGCATCTGAAAACAACATCCTTGATCCTAGTGAAAATTAATCACCTACACTAGGTGGGGCCCATACAGGCTATTTTTAGGTGGATGTCTATTTATAGATGCATGAGAAAATTCTATTTATAGATGCATGTCTATATATAGATGTATGTGCAAGTTCTATTTATAGATTGCATGTCTATTTATAGATGCATGTCGACTATTATTATCCCTTAATATTAGTTGGACAATAAACAACAATCTATTCTCAATGAGTACTTGGAAATAGTTAACTGAAGTGTAAAATCAGTTAGCTAAGTGAATTTCAAGTTAAGTGGTTGGTTGGTGGGACATGCAGGTTGACTTGAGTTGTAACAGAGTGATTCTAGTTGTAACAGAGTTGGAAGTGCAGTGGTGCATTAGTTAATGCAAGTTGTAAATCATTTTAACTCAGTTAAGCGAGTTAAAGTCAGTTGTGCTAGTTGTAACTGAAGATACACTGGTGAGAGATCAAGTGAATTAATTATTAATTAATTCACAATCAGTGATCTCACATTGATCAGGAGATCATGTCCATTGCTAAAAAATACTCAAAAATGAAAGTGCTCAGAAGTGGTTGCAACCTAAGTGAACGGAAAGGTCTCGTTGTTGCGATTCTGGCACCATGAACGGTTCACAAAACTAAGGTCGTATGCAAAAGTTATGAAGGTTTGAAAAGCCCAGTAAACTTCAAAAACTGGACCTTTGACTCATTTTGACTTTATATAGAAATTTTGAAAAAAAAAAAAAATTTGGCAAAAAAAATTATATTAAAGTTTATTGGCATATCAATGGGCGCCACGTGGCCTGCCCGAAGGCTGCCACATGGCCCCAGGCCAGAGGTTAGAGGCGTATGGAAAAATTATGGAGTCAGCGGGAATGGAACCCACGACCCATCATCCGCGTGCAGGAGTGCCTGACCATTCGGGTTGTGCTTTGGTCCTTGTTTGTAATGGGCGGTAGTTTAAATTTAAATGTTTCCAAACTTCGAGCCAGTGGCAAGGGGGCCAGCCCCCACTTGATGGAACCTCACGCTGCGACCAAGGTGCTTAATCTCCCGGCGGTTAACACGAACCTTATCCGCGCAAGATTAAAGGGTCATGTGACCATACATGCCGACGGTTAAACGTGGCAGTAAATGCAATAGTTTCTCCACACTACATTTAACTCTGACGATTTTAGACGATGACATGTGACCACTACCGACCTGATATTAAATGCTAACTCTTAACCGCCACCATATATGGAGCACGCCACCAAAATTGGCGGTCATAGCCAATTCTGTCAAGCTTAACTGGAGTATCTCCACATTTAGTGGAGTTTTTTAGGGATATTGGGCAAATTACTGTTTTGGCCATAACTCCTTGGATTTTCGACCAATTTTAATGCATGGATAGTCAATTTTTAGTCTTCTCAGCATTTTGAACACATTGGAATAGGTTTCAGAGCCATCAAAGGTCATCTTGTGTAGGTTTAGCTTCGAGAGAGGTCAAGGAGCAACTAGGGCCACTAGGGTGTTTTCAGTGTATTGAGCATCCATTCTTTGTTTTCTGCAAATGAATAGTCATTCCTGGCTAATTCAAGCATTCTAAAGCTGTTTTTACAGAGAGAACAACCATTTGAGGCTTTATTTCACATGTATTTGTTGGAAATACTGAGAGGGGGGGTGAATCAGTATTTCTTTCAATTAGAGCATTAATTAATATTCAATTATTATCAGTGTTTGTACAATGATAGCAGCAAACAAGAGGAACACAAATGCACACAGTTTTTAAGGTGGAAACCCACTCCGGGACAAAAACCACCTAATGCTTTTCTAATAATTCTTTAATATTCAACTCCAATTGAAAATAAAGCTCCAACTTCCTAGAATCTAGAAAAGCATTCTTCTCCATCTCCCACTAGATGGACGCTCCAACGCCCGAGATTCTTCAGTATTCAACTGAACAGATGCCCCAGCACCCAATGAGCTACAATTCACCCTAGCACCACCCTACCACCCTATAGAAGAATAAAAGAAGAATGGACTCACGTACTAGGGAAAATGGTCCACTTTACAATGATATAGAATGATGTAGAAGAAGAAGATACACTAGACCATAACCCCAACTATGACACAACCACCTAATGATGATCCTAGACCACCCGACACTGCCTCTTCAACTCTTGGCAGACAGACACTAGTACAATTTGTACAATAATGTATTTACAATGACTTAGTACAATGATACCTTTACAATGATTGTATGCAGTGCTGCCCACTTGAAGACTTCATGTGATGAACTTATTGCTGCTATTATGCACCTTGGTTTCTGCTCTTGTCATGCTACCCTCTGCTGCACCTTGCTTTGCTTTGCTTCCCTAGAAATTCTAGTCCTTTGCAACCCTTGACAACACATGATCTAGCTTTTTCTTTGCCTTCTAGGAGCTCGATATTGAGTCTGGTGTATCTCTATTATTTCAGATCCCCAATATCTAATTTTCAGTACTGTAGTAGTCCTCTGAGTCGTCTTTCCAATGCCACGGGTTTGACCCAATTTGGGTTCTTCAAGAGATATTTATACTCAATCTCTCACAATGCCCTAATTATGGATTGTTTCAGTAGAGCGAACTTGTACGGCGTGCCACGTGTCACTGTTTCTTCATTTGGCTCTGAAATTGATAGAGCGAAAACTGCAAACTGTGCACTATCTGCCACTTTTTATAGAATTCCAATCCGATACTTAGAGAGAGATTTATGATGATGTTCCCAAGGTCACTTCTTTGAGTTGAATTTCAGGAGCTTGCAAAAACACTGACTTTCACAGATCATATCTACGAAAATATTGCACACCTTGATCTGAAATTTTCACAGCAGCTTCCTCAGGATTTCAGCTTTGAATCATAAAAATTTCAGCTTCTAAACCTTCGTAGAAAAAAAATTTAGAGCGAAAATGCCACGATAACCTGTTTCAGATGGCGAAATCCCTTGCATGAGGAGGATATGAGGATCACAATTTATATAAATGCTTAGGTTGAGAGGGGCTTCAACAAGTGAACGTGGGAGGGATTTTAGGAGATTAAAAAATATTAATTATGAATTTTAAATGACCCATGCCACAACCCCATGGGGTTTTAGCCCACTAACTGGGGGTACAAACTTCAAACATGAATATCTCTCAAACCGTGAAGAATTACATGTCGTGCCATATATCAACGGAAACATCTCGATAAGTAGAAACCATCAAAAGCATTATTGACCCAGAATATATTAATTTGGTAGGTCAAAATTCCCATGCAATATTGGGTTAGCCCCTGGTGCTGCTTGGGTTGACATCAATGACAACTACTGATCAACAATCTCCCCCTTTCAGTATCGATGGAAACATGGTCTACAAAGTATTCCCCTATGCATCATGACACCTCTTCCTACAACATTCTCTCTCCTTTGACATCAATGGAAAAGGGTAAATCCCCACACATAACCATCCTCGGACCCAGACACACTTCCACTCCCTTTATATTCCCCTTTATATTCGAATAAGGAAAATCTAATGAGAAATTGGGAAAATCCCAAGCTTCTGGCGAAGATATTCCAATGCTTCATGAGTACTCTCACAATCATCAACAATTCCTACCCAATCTGCATCTGTAAAGGAATGAATAATAAGATTGTTACCCTTGGGATACCACAACCCATATTCTGTTGTTCCCTTTAGATATCGAAGAATTCTTTTGATGGTAATAATATGTGATTCTTTTGGTGCGGCTTGGAATCTTGCTACTTGTCCAACTGCTTGCATAATATCTGGCCAGAAGGCTGTTACATATAGAATACTACCAATCATAGATCTGTACAACCTTTGATCCACATCCTTAGATGAGTCATCTATGCTCAATTTTCAACCTATTACCATTGGAGTAAGGATGGGTTTGCAATCTTCCATTTTAAATTTCTTGAGCATTTCCTTAGTGTGCCAGCCGACATACTTAGTAATTCCTTTCTCTTGTAGGAATATTTGAAGCCCTAAATGTCTTTTTTCCTCACCAAGTAAAGACATCTAGAAATCACTTTTGCACCTTTATAAACTTCTTATGATAGATCATCATAGCTGTAATTGTTATATCATCCTCTTTAGCTATTAGACATGCTTTGGTGCTTCATCCAAAACATGTGTGGTTTGGGCTCGACTTAACGCTTGGCCTGATTTCCATGTACATGCTTTCTGTTCACATTTTTTGGAGTTGAATAGCATTGTGTGTCCTTGATCACACATTTGTCAAACACTGAGCAGATTGTGATTCATGTTTTCGACCAATAGAACATTCTTGGCTATAACATCTTTGCTTCCGAGAGTGACGGTACCTGATCCTATAACATTTGAAGATCCATCATTTCCAGAGGATATGGTTCCATCCTTCTTCTCTTTCAAAGATACAGAATTATGACAATCCTCCAGATGTATCATTAGTTTTTTCATGCTATCAACATACCACAAATATTTTTTGTTTTGAGCCTTGAGAGCGAGAGCACAATTATCAGTTTTCTTCTTCTTCCATGTTCATTCGTTCTGTGGCTTCGAAGATTCTTCTTGAGGATTTTCAAGTCTGCAGTCTTTGGCTATGTGTCCAAAGTTTCAACATTTGTAACATTCAATATTATTTCTTAAATGTTCAAATCTATTGATGTTTCGTTGAGCCCTGAGAGGTTCATATTTGACAGATCTCCTGCAATTGTATTCGTTCCTAGCATACGTGCGACATTCTACAGCTTTATGACCAAATTTTCCACATGAATAACAGTAGCCATCAAAAATATGTTGGTACCTGGATGGAAATTTTCGCCGAGGAATTGTCTTCCAAGGCTGTTCTTGCGAATCTTGTCCAATGAAGTCTACATGCATGTCAGATCCCATAGGTTCATTGTATTTTGTTGTAGAAGGTCCTGCTTCTTCTTCTTTGTAACCAATGCCAGTTCTGTCATTGTAAGATCGTTGATTGTTGATGAGTTCTTCTAATGCCCTTGAGTTGTTGGCATAGTTTTGGATAGTTTTTCCTTTCTTCACTTCCTCATGCAGTGAGACTACTTCGGCTTCTAATTCTTCCCTTTCTTGGTTTCTTTCTTCCAACTTCTTTTGAAGTGACTCTTCAATGTATTTATGTTCTTCAACTTCAATTTTGAGACCTTGAACTTGTTCTTCAATAGTATTGGAATGGATCTTCTCCGCCTTGAGATCTTTTATAAGCTTGATTGCTTCCTTATAAAATTATTCTATGGTCAATCCTTCTTCTTCGTTGTTTGATACCTCTTGTTTATTGTGCTTGGCCATAAACAATACTCTCTCATTGGCTTCTTCTTTTTTGTCACTTTCTTCATCAGATGATGAGCTATCTTCTTTAGATAGAAAGTTCCTTTTGGATCCTTTCTTTTTGCCTTGCTTGTTGAATTTCTTAAGGCCTTTATTTCCTTTTGAGTTGCCATCACTTTTGTTCGGACATTTTACTACGAAATTCCCAACCTCACCCCAGCCGAAACATATCAATGGAAGTTTACCTTTGAATTTTTCCTTACCAGTTTTTAGTTTTCTCGTAAAGTAAGCATATTCTTCATCTGAAAGACCTTCTCCATCATCTCCCTTTTCTTCACACTTGCAGGTGCATGTCATTTCAATTGAAGGTTATTTGTCCTTATTGGTTTTCTTAGATGCAACAAATGCAGTTTCTAGATTTGAAGTACCCTCTTCTTCATCAAGTCTCATTTCATATGCTATGAGAACTCCATGTAATTCCTCTTTGTTGAGTTTGTCCAAATTTGCACTATATTCTAAGACCGATACCTTTGAGTTGAATCTCCGTGGTAACGTTCTAAGAATCTTCCATATAATAGTCTTCTCGTCAACTGGCTCTCCCAATCCTTCCAGAGTATTGGTTATTTCATCAACGTATTAGAATTATGCAGCAATGTTGCAATCTTCTTTCATTCTGAGTTGCTCAAATTTTTCTCTATAGATTTGAAGCTTTGCTTCTTTGACATTTGAGTCACCTGCATATATATTCTCAAGCTTGTCCCATACATTTTTGGCAGTTTTACAACCCACTGATAAGTAGATTAAATAAGTCCACTGATAATAATATTCTTTGCTTTTGCATCATTTACCAAATTCTTCTTACCTTGTTCATCCATGGTTGATGTAAATCCATTTTGAACAGTGTCCCATACTTCGTAACCTTGCGCCAAGAGATAGACCTCCATCCTTCCTCTCCAGAGTGCATAATTATTTTCATTGAATAGAGGTACACCATTCTTGGTATGCTCCATGACCTCCTTCCAGCTGTTAAACTGCTATTGAAGGAACCAAGCTCTGATACCAATTGTTGGAAATACTGAGAGGGGGGGTGAATCAATATTCCTTTCAATTAGAGCATTAGTTAATCTTCAATTATTATCATTGTTTGTACAATGATAGCAGTAAACAAAAGGAACACAAATGCACACAGTTTTTAAGGTGGAAACCCACTCCGGGACAAAAACCACCTAATGCTTTTCTAATAATTCTTTAATATTCAACTCCAATTGAAAATAAAGCTCCAACTTCCTAGAATCTTGAAAAGCATTCTTCTCTAGCTCCCACTGGATGGACGCTCCAATGCCCGAGATTTTTCAGTAGTTAATTGAACGGATGCCCTAACACCCAATGAGCTACAACTCACCCTACCACCACCCTACCACCTTGTAGAAGAATAAAAGAAGAATGGACTCCCGTACCAGGGAAAATGGTCCACTTTACAATGATATAGAATGATGTAGAAGAAGAAGATACACTAGACCATAACCCCAACTATGACATAACCACCTAATGATGATCCTAGACCACCCGACACTGCCTCTTCAACTCTTGGCAGATAGACACTAGTACAATTTGTACAATAATGTATTTACAATGACTTAGTACAATGATACCTTTACAATGATTGTATGCAGTGCTGCCCACTTGAAGACTTCATGTGATGAACTTATTGCTGTTGTTATGCACCTTGGTTTCTGCTCTTGTCATGCTACCCTCTGTTGCACCTTGCTTTGCTTTGCTTTCCTAGAAAGTCTGGTCCTTTGCAGCCCTTGACAACACATGATCTAGCTTTTTCTTTGCCTTCAAGGAGCTCGATATTGAATCTGGTGTATCTCTGTTATTTCAGATCCCCAATATCTGATTTTCGGTCCTGTAGTAGTCCTCTGAGTCGTCTTTCCAATGCCACAGGTCTGACCCAATTTGGATTCTTCAAGGGAGAGTTATACCCAATATCTCACAATGCGCTAATTATGGACTGTTTCAGCAGAGCGAACTTGTACGGAGTGCCACGTGTCACTATTTCTTCATTTGGCTCTGAAATTGATAGAGCGAAAACTATAGTCTGTGCACTATCTGCCATTTTTTACAGAATTCCAATTCGATACTCAGAGAGAGAGTTATGACGATTTTACCAAGGTCACTTCTTTGAGATGAATTTCAGGAGCCTACAAAAACACTAACTTCCACAAATCATATCTCCGAAAATATTGCGCATCTTGATCTGAAATTTTCACAGCAGCTTCCTCAGGATTTCGGCTTCGCCTCAAAAAAATTTCAGCTTCTGAACCTTTATAGAAAAAAAGTTAGAGCGAAAATGCCACGACGCCCTATTTCAGATGGCAAAATCCCTTACATAAGGAGGAAATGAGGATCACAATTTATATAAATGCTTAGGTTGAGAGGGGCTTCAACAAGTGAACGTGGGAGGGATTTTAGGAGCTTAAAAAATATTAATTATGACTTTTCAATGACCCATGCCGCAACCCCATGGGGTTTTAGCCCACTAACTAGGGGTACAAACTTCAAACATGAATATCTCTCAAACCGTGAAGAATTACATGGCGTGCCATATATCAATGGAAACATATCGACAAGTAGAAACCATAAAAAGCATTATTGACCCAGAATATATTAATTTGATAGGTTAAAATTCCCGTGCAATATTGGGTTAGCCCCTAGTGCTGCTTGGGTTGACATCAATGACAACCGATGATCAACCGTATTTACCATTTTTTAGCAATAAGATATGAGGGACATGCCATTGGGAGCTGGACCAGCATATGTAGCCCAGGAGGGGTGAACTGCTTTATCAAATTTGTTGAGTACTGTTACATGTGATGTTTAATTCTCTGTTATTTACTGTCGTACAGTGTTTTATAAGAAATTTACATGTTTTAACCTCACACACAAATTTGTTTAACTAAGTTAAAATCATTTGTTTCACCTGCAAACTTCAGAGAACCTTATGCACACATTTTAATTATTCTTTGGATACTTATCACAACAAAAATAATACATTCCATTCAGATCAAGTTGGTATCAGCTCAGTATTGTTATTGTGCAAAGTTTTTTTAACAGTTTGCAAGAGTTTTAATGCTTACTAGGCTAAATCTTAGGAGAGGAGAAGGTCAATTGGTGAAAGCTCAAAGTAATCCTAAGCCAAGGAGGGCAAGAGTGCCATTATCTCCACCTTCAATTTCACCTCAAAGAGAAGCAGAAGAAGCCATAAGCACGACTTCAGGAGAAGGACAAAATCCTGAAGAAGTTGATACCAAAGAGGAAGAAAGAGTGTTCAGGAAAGAATTCCTTGACTTGACTGAAATGGTGAGAGTTCTTTATCAAGAAAGAAATGAGAAACTTGAAGGAGAAGGGTCAAAACTTCACCAGGAAGGAGAGGGATCTTCAGGAGGAAAGAAAGATGAAGATAAGTCAAAGAAAGGAAATGGAGGAAATGTATGTCCACCATCCTCATCTTCATCCTCATCATCATCATCGTCATCCTCTACTTCGGTGAATCAATCTCACAAGTCAAAGAACACTAGTAAAAGTCCTTTTTTAAAACTTGATGTTAAGTTTGAATTGCCAATGTTTAATGGTGAAGTCAATGCAGAAAAACTTGACAATTGGATAAGGCAGTTGGAGGTTTATTTGAGAATCCAGAACCTTCATGATGACGACACTAAAATTCAGCTAGCTTCATTGAGAATGGAAGGTGCAGCACTTGTTTGGTGGGAAGCCAAGACAAAGGAGGAGATTAAAAAACATGGTAAGATTATTTTATCATGGGCTGATTTCATTACTGCAATAAAACAACAGTTTTATCCATTAGCTCAGTTACAGAAAGCTATCATGAATTGGAAAAATTTCACACAACCTAAGGGACAAAATGTACAAGACTACACCCAAGAATTTAGGAGAAGAGCTCTCTTATTAGGGGTAGATTTTCAAAGTCAAGACACTTTGCAAAAGTACATAGGTGGTTTACACAGCTACCTTAAACATACTATCCTTATGTTCAATCCTACTAGTCTAGATGAGGTTTGTGTTCAAGCCACACATTTAGAGGCTAGAGGGAAAAACATTTTTGAAGAGGGTAGAAACAAGCCTTTCAAGGGGAAAAACAAAGACAAAACTTCAAAAGGAAAAAGCAAAAAGAATGCATTTGTCAAAAAAGAAGGAGAAAAAGTGGTTTTTAAACACTGTTCAAAAGAAGGCCATGAAGAGAAAAATTGTTGGAAATTACATCCTGAAAAAAGAACCCAATTTACCAAAAACAAAGGGAAGCAGAAAATTGCAACTACTACTACACAACAAGACTTAGGTGATGATTCAGGTGACGAAAATAAAATCACAGCCATGGGTTTGAAGAACATGAAGGGAAAAGAAACTGAAAATAAACCAAGTACTAGTACTTCAAACTGTCATGTACAAGCTCCAAATGAAGAAGAAAGAATTCAATTGTTTCATGTGAGGGTTATTTCAAAACATACAAAAATTGACACATTGTTTGATAGTGGGTCACAAGCGAACCTTATCTCTGAAGACTTAGTCAAGAAACTAAAACTTGAGACCATTCCACATCCAAAACCATATCCACTTGGTTGGATTTGTAAGGATGCAAATTTACAGGTTTCAAAGAAGTGTATATTGCGCTTTGCAATTACTGCACATTTTATTGACACGATTGAATTAGATGTTGTTCCACTTGATATATCAGGAATTTTTTTGGCAAGTCCTTACTTATATGATAGGAAAGCTATCTTCTATCGCCATGAGAACAAGTATCATCTATTCAAATATGGCAAGGAGTTTATTGTTAGAGCAAATCGCAAGAAGACAAACATTGCGATGGTAAATGCTAGACAGGTAAAAAGGCTAGTGAATTCTAGTAAGAGTTTCGTACTTCTTATGATTAAGCCTAAAGCTGATGTGAATCATGAGTCATTTGAAAATTGTGATTCCAAGTTAAAGTCAGAGTTATATGATGTATTTGATGCACATCATGAGATTTTTCAGGAGCCAACAGGTTTGTCTCCTAAAAGGGATATTCAACATGAGATTCAATTGCAACAACATTGTCCTCTTACAAACATAGGCATGTACCACATGTCTATCATGGAGAATGCTGAAATAAAGAGGAAAATTAAAGACTTGTTGGAAAAGGGACTCATAAGACCAAGCACTTCGCCATGTGGGTCACCGATAGTGTTGATTCCAAAGAAAGATGGAACTTGGTGTATGTGTGTGGACTTCAGAGCTTTCAACAAGATTACGGTAAAAAATCGTTACCCACTCCCAAGGATAGATGATTTGTTAGATCAGCTGAAAGATGATAAATTTTTCACTAAGTTAGACTTGCGTAGTGGATATCATCAAGTTAGAATTGCAGAAAGTGATATTTGGAAGACTGCATTCAAAACCAAACAAGGACTCTTTGAGTGGCTAGTTATGCCTTTTGGTTTATGTAATGCACCTGCAACTTTTATGCATGTTATGGATGATGTTTTGCATCCATTTCTTGATGATTTTGTTATAGTCTACTTAGATGAAATCTTGATTTTTAGTAAGACTAGAGAAAAGCATGTCATGTATGTTAAGAAAGTACTTGATGTTTTGAGGAAAGAGAAATTATTTCTTAAGATGTCTAAGTGTGAATTTGGAAAGACTTCTTTGGTTTATTTGGGACACATTGTAGGAGAAGGTGCATTGAGAATTGATCCTTCTAAGGTAGAATCCATTGCGAATTGGCCTACTCCCAAATCCATTATAGAGGTAAGAATTTTTTTGGGTGCAACTCAATATTGGAGAAAGTTTATTGCTAAATTTTCTGCCATAGCAGCTCCTATGCATGCAGTGACAAGTGTGAAACATGCTTTCCAATGGGGAGGCAAACAACATAAAGCTCTTGAATATTTGAAAGAAAAGATCAGTTCAGCTCCATTCCTTGCTTTACTAGACTTGAGACAGCCATTCGAGATTCAGACCGATGCTAATGATTATGCCATGGGTGCAGTTCTCTTATAGCATGGTAAGCCTATTACATTTCATTCTGAGACATTTAATGGTGCTCTAGTTAATTATCCTACATATGATAAGGAGTTGTATGCATTGGTTCAAAGTGTCAAAAAGTGGAGACACTATTTGATGGGTAAAGAGACAGTTGTACATACCGATCACCAACCATTACAGTACTTGCAGTCGCAAAGAAAATTGCAGCAATCACGTCATTTCAAATGGATGGGTTTCCTACAACAATTTCACTTGGTAATAAGGTACAAGAAAGGTATTTTTAATAAATTTTTTGATATGCTTTCAAGGCCTATTATTAGTGCTTCTACTTTGCTTAAGAATGATTCTATTATACATGAGAGTTACATAGAACAGTATGCAATAGATGTTGATTTTAAGGATCTGTATGCTAACTTGAGTGAAGGAAATCAAGTTGAAGAGAATGATTATCACCTGCATAACAATTTGCTGTTTCATTTGGGAAAGTTGTGTAGACCACAAGGAGAGAGACTAAGTGTCATGAGAGAAGCTCATTCCTCTCTTGTTGCCGGACATTTCGGGGTAAGAAAAACGGTGGCACATTTACAGAGGTATTGTTATTGGCCTCGCATGGTAGATAGTGTTTCACGTTTCGTTAGAGGTTGTTCATTATGTGATACAAGAAAGCCTAGAAATAGAAAGCTTGGATTATATATGCCATTACCAGTGCCATCAAGGCCATGGAAAAGTGTTTCTATGGATTTTGTTGGAGGTCTACCTATGTCTAGAAAGCAGCATGATTATCTGTATGTAGTAGTTGATAGATTCAGCAAGATGTGTATTCTTATGCCATATAAGAAATCTATTACTTCTGAACAAACTGCTAAATTATATTTTCAACATGTATGGGTTCATTATGGTTTGCATACTTCTATTGTTAGTGACAGAGATTCCAGATTTTTCGGAAATTTTTGGTCCAATCTATGGAAGATGATGGACACCAAGTTGAAAAAGAGTACTCTTTTCATCTGCAAACAGATGGCCAAACCAAGGTAGTGAACAGAACCATTGTGCATCTTTTGAGAGGTTATTGCAGCAAGCATCCTAAGCTATGGTATGGCCACTTGCATTACATTCGGCATGCTTACAACTGGGCCAAGCACTCTTCTACAAATACTTCACCTTTTGAAGCCTGCTTTGGGTATTTGCCAAAGTCACCTCTAGATTTGATTCTTGAGAAGGATGTTTCCATTGATGGGCATAGTGACATTGACAAAGCTCACATGTTCATTGAGAAAATTCAGCTTATTCATCAGCAAGTTCAAGAACAACTTGAAAAGAGTCAAAGAAAGTACAAGGAGAGGCATGCCAAACATAGAGTTGATCATAAGTTTCAAGAAGGTGATGAGGTATGGTTGCACATTAGCAAAGAAAGGTTACAAGGAGAAGGTAAAAAGCTGAAGCCTATTCGTTATGGTCCATTTGATATTATTAAACAAGTTGGTAATAATGCATTTCAACTTGACTTGCCTTCATATATGCAAATGTATTTCGTTGTCAATGTGGAGAATTTACATTTGTATGAGCATCCATTGATTTCTGATCAAGGGAGTGACATTCAGCTGTCATCAATAGAATATTTATCACCAGAATATTTGAACGAGCTCAAGGAGGATGCCATCCTTGACAGGAGGACACACACTTTTAAGAGGGGAAGTGTCGATTATCTTAGGATTGGGCTTAAAGGCATAAAACCAAGTAAGTCAAGATGGATGGAAGTGGAAAAGGTGAGGGGGTTGTACCCTCATCTTCTGAATAGGTAATTGAAGGCTTTTGGGGTCCAAAATCTTCCCAATGGGGAGGTGTGATCAGGAGATCATGTCCATTGCTCAAAAATTCTCAAAACATAAAGTGATCATAAGTGGTTGCAACCTAAGCGATCGGAAAGGTCTCATCGTTGCGATTCTGGCACTGCAAACGGTTCGCAAAACAGAGGTCATATGAAAAATTTATGAAGGTTTGAAAAGCCCAATAACTCCAAAAACTAGACCTTTGACTCATTTTGACTTTATATAGAAATTTTGAAAAAATATATATATTTGGAAAAAAAAATTATATTAAAGTTTATTGGCTTATCAGTGGGCACCACGTGGCCTTCCCGGAGGCTGCCACGTGGCCCCAGGCCAGAGGTTAGAGGCGTATGGAAAAATTATGGAGTCAGCAGGAATGGAACCCATGACCCATCGTCTGCGTGCAGGATTGCTCGACCATTCAGGTTGTGCTTTGGTTCTTGTTTGTGATGGGCGGCAGTTTAAATTTAAATGTTTCCAAATTTCATGTCGATGGCAAGGGGGCCAGTCCCCGCTTGATGGAACCTCACGCTGCGACCAAGGTGCTTAATCTTTCGGTGATTAACATGAACCTTATCCATGCGAGGTTAAAGGGTCATGTGACCATACATGCTAACGGTTAAACGTGGCAATAAATGCAACGGTTTCTCCACACGGCATTTAACTCCGACGGTTTCGGACGATGACATGTGACCACTACCGACCTGATATTAAATGATAACTCCTAACCACCACCATCTATGGAGCGCGCCACCAAAATTGGCAGTTAGAGCCAATTCTGTCGGGCTTAACTGGAGTATCTCCACATTTAGTGGAGTTTTTTAAGGGATACTGGGCAGTTTACTGTTTTGGACATAACTCCTTGGATTTTCGACCAATTTTGATGCATGGATAGTCAATTTTTGGTCTTCTCAACATTTTGAACACATTGGAATAGGTTGCAGAGCCTTCAGAGGTCATCTTGTGCAGTTTTAGCTTCGGGAGAGGTCAAGGAGCCACTAGGGCCACTAGGGTGTTTTCAGTGTATTGAGCATCCATTCTCTGTTTTTTGCAAATGAATTGTAATTCCTGGCTAATTCAAGAATTATGAAGCTATTTTTATAGAGAGCACAGACATTTGAGTCTTTATTTCACATGTATTTACCATTTCTGAGCAATAAGATATGAGGGACATGCCATTGGGAGCTAGACCAGCAAATGTAGCCCAGGAGGGGTGAACTGCTTCATCAAATTTGCTGAGTATTGTTACATGTGATGTTTAATTATATGTTATTTACTATTGTACAATGTTTTATAAGAAATTTACATGCTTTAACCTCACACAAAAATCTGTTTAACTAAGTTAAAATAATTTGTTTCACCTGCAAACTTCAAAGAACCTTATGCACACATTTTAATTACTGTTTGGATACTTAGCACAGAAAAACTAATACATTTCATTCAGATCACACATGCAACTGATGTTTTTACTATTATTAACTGCATGCATGTAAGATCCAGTGGAGACCTAGTTGAGTTCTAGGTGAAAGGGAAGTAAACTATCAGTTGTGACATTATCTGGTTGCACACATGCAACCACACACACATTGGATGTGCCTGTGAGGATTGTGCAGTCAAGGCAAGCAAAGAATCATTCATTCAGGGGTTCTTTACCATCATGGATTTCATAGTGGAGGCAGGTTGTTTGGAGACAGTAAATTGGCTAAGGAACTTGCCAATTTTTGTATGATAGTGTGTGACAGTTAGCTCATGTACTGAGAGCTCTTAGATTAGAGATTTATATGTAAGTGTTTCATGATCCATGATATAATACATAATAGAAGATAGTGGGGTTTTTATCTATAGTCTTTCCCCAGGTAAGTTATCTGTGTTATGTGTGATTTATCTTTCTTCATGATATTGTGATTGGCGATTGTGTTTCAAATTCCACAAATATTTTGTAAAAGTGATTCTATATTTAACAGTAGCATATTATTGTTAGATCAGAAGAATCCAGACAATACATATTTTGTATTAAATTTCTACACTATCGACTTGAAATACCTTCCACAGTGAAATTCCATGATGTTTTTCATATATATTTGCTTAAGAAGTATTTTAAAGATGTTTATCATGTGATTGATTGGTTTGTATTGTAGGTGGAACCCGATGGAGAATTCTTGTTGGGTATAATGTATATGGGCCTGATGAAGCTACATGGGATATGGTGGATCAGATGCGGGGCTTGTATCCTTCCTTGTTTGTCAGTTGAGGCCAAGCAGTTTTGGTGTGATATTGGTTTTTGTTTAGCATATGTTTGGCAATGCTTTGGTATATGTTTTAATGTGATGGTTGGATGTATTTATATATATATGTGGATGTAAATACTGCCATGAGCTATGTTATAAAGCTCCAATAAGCAATATGGTGTCATTTCATTTGAGTTGTCATGTTGTTATGATGTCATGTTGGTTTGCTTTTCAGCAGGGTGATCATTGTAAATACTGCAACGAGCTATGTTGTAAAGCTCCATGGGTAGTATGGTTTCTTTTCAGTAGTTATGTTGAGGTATATGTGTGGCTAAACACGGAGGATGGTCTCCGCCGAGGGGGGGGGGGGGGGGGTCTGTAACAACCCTAGTGAAAATTCCATGTAATAAAAGATAAAAATAATAACCACGGTTGATGGGACACTTATTCCAAGCTGAATGTTGGGAAAAAACATCCTAGAGGTTGTTAATTTGGTTTATTATGGCTAAGAAAATTGACAAAGGCAAAGGAAAAGGCTTTGGAGAGGAAAAATGGCATTTTGGCACATATATTTATCAAAATAATGGAAATTAGGAGAAAAGGGAGATGAAAGGTCACAGGTTGCATGTGAGGAGGAAATTGAAGGAAAATAATGGAAAATGAAGAAAATAGAGGCATCTTCTATAAAAAGGCTTCTGAGGATCAGTTGGTACCTTTTGTCAGTGAATTTTTTGGAGCTCTCTCATTATTTTCTCTCTCTCTCTCTCTTTCACTCTTCGACACTTATAGTTTTTGGAGCACTTTGGCATTGGACCAAGAAGAGAAGAAAGAAGGAAAAAGGAGGAAGCAAGCAAGGAGGAGCAAGAATCAAGCAGCTACATCAGGATTATTAGCAGGTGTCGATTTGCATGTGTATTTTCCTTGCTATATTTGTCATGCATGGTATTGCAAGTGGTTTCTTGTTGTCTTGGCATGGGTTTTTCCAGGTGTGACAATGTTTACAGCCTAGCCTTTCCATTTCCGAATAGCCATGGTGTTGTGGATTTCTCATGTTTTGGTTTAGCTGGATTACTAGATGGATTCGAATTTGAGTGGGATGGATCTTCGAATTGATAAAACACATGGCCTAGTAACCCCTGAACCGGAATGTGGGTTGCGGTAAATCTGGATAATGTGTTGCCTCGGTAGGCCTAGGAATCCTCGACTAGTGAATGGCGAGTTATACAGTAAATCCTAGAGGTGGTTTTCTCTCCATTCAGGCCTAGGAATCCCAGGTTTTGGATTGTGGTAAAGACTGGAGAGTATGTCTCGGTTTAGGGCCTAGTGACCCCTGATTTAGACTGTGGTTACAGTAAAGCCTGAGAGACTAAGAGACAGGAATTTACTCACGGTTTAGGCGGAGAGAATCCGGGGATATCCATGCTTGTGTTGGCCTAATGATTGGGTGTAGATCACTGTAAAGCCTAGTTAATGATTGATGAGGGTGAGGTGGTTTAGCCTCAGGATGGCCTGGCTAGTTTTTTGGTATGAGGCCCACATTCATGCTTGGAATATGGCACGGGGGTGATAGGCTAAAGAGAGATTTGGCTCAACCAATCTATGGTCGGGTGGAACGTGGAAGTCCCATCTCTAGTTGGTTTTTACACTCATTAATGAGGCTCATTCCTTTGGTATTTGGTATGCAAATGTACTGGTTATTATGTGGATTTCATTGATGTTATATCCATGGTATTTTTGTTGCTATTATGTTTGTTATAAGCTTGTATTTTATCAATGATGATGTATGGTTCTATCTATGTTTTTTCCTGTAAATGAATATATAATGTATCTATGGTCAAATAGATTGTATTGCAACTTATAATGTAAGGGAGAAATTCTTCTTAGTGATTCTCAGATGGTGATCAACTAAAGGGAGATTACTTGCTACGGTGATGCTTCTTACGTCATATTCTATTTTTCCTAGTTAATCTATGTGATCAACTAAATGGAGATGGTGAGTTGTGAATAGAGAGTGTTCATATGCTTGCCTAGGATCACCGAAGGGTGCAAAGGCAACAAATATTACTTGCTCTTCTATCGACAATTCAATCCTAGTCCCGAAATCCTAGTGCAAAAATTGAACTAAACTAGTAACTTTTACACTAGAAAAAAGAAACTAGCTAAGCATGCGTGGACTTGGGCCACTTACTTTGGCTAATTATCTAGGGTTGTTGGTACCTGTTACACAAGAAACATAATTTTTTTTCCAGAATGCAAGTTAATTTCCCCCCTACTTAAACTATGTGTGAACTTTGCAAAAATCAACTTGAAATAAAACTAACACTAAGCCTACCAAAAGTAGCTAAGAGTGAGCTTTAACAAGCTGTGGGGTACCTCAATCAGTGCTGGCAGATGTATTATGGGCTGTCAAGAACTTTACATGAAAAGATAGAAATGTGGGAGAAATTTCTCTTTCTGTCCTTTGCATGCAAAAGGCTGCAACAGGCATGATGTTTGTGTGCAGGTCAGCTCTGAACGCGCGCCTTAGGCGTGTCTGTGGGAGGGAAAAGCACGCAAGTTCCTAAAAAAGTAATTTTTTGGAGTTTTTCTTCTTTAGTCTGTCACTTGGGATGAACTAGGGGCTGCAAAAGAAAAAGGGGGAAATTCAGCTCCACTCCACAGCACAGACATGGGTCTCTGCAAAAAGGCACAACCACATAAACTTGGAAATAAACGTTAGTGGAGTTTCCAATCTGGTGTTAGTGTGTTTGGTGCACACATGTACGAAATCACAGCAACTTAAGGGGTGTGGTTTACCCTCTTAAGTTATTGGTCACATGCAGAAAAAGAAGTGGAGTCAAGCAAGTTAGTGGAACAAGCTAGAATCATAAACATACTAGATAGAGAAATAACATGCATATATAAACTAAAACTAAAACAAATAAAACAAAAGCTTTGAATAGAGTCAAACAACTGCAATAATCCAAATGGTGGCTCTTTCGGCCCCTCTTATTGAGTGCTGATAGGAAATGAGGATGAAATTTTAACCCTCTTGCCAAAGGGCCGTTAGAAAATGGGTTTTAAGTCCCGATGCAAGGATGTCTTTAATTCCAAGCTTGCTTCAGTGCAAATTTTCCCTCTCGCTATTGTGGTGGACTGAACTTGTTGGATGGCCAACAATTGAGTCCCCTCTATCTTCAGCTCCGGATCACACACTGCTAGTATTGCTTGGGAAATTCTGGCTAGCATAACAATGTGCTCTCAAGTTCTTCATCTCTTGCTCACCTTATATAGGAGAATTCAAATCCTCCTTCCCTCTCTTGGTACATTGTGGATGGTGACCCAAGAGAGGGGGATGATTCCATTGTGTGCTCCCTTGATGTCTAAGGAGGCTTTGGTGGTTGTCCTTAGGCGGCTTCAAGTGTGAAATAACCATCCTGGAGTGTGCTTTTTGTGGTCCCAGAAAGTGACTTTCGCCACTCCTAGGATTGCGCGCATTTCGGGTCAAAAGGCGCGCAAAGGTGCTCTTTACAAAGGATTATGCGCGCAAAAGCATTTATGACTTGCTCAAATTTGATTTTTCCTCAGACCTTAGAGATTTTTAAATACTTTCCAGATTCTCTAATGTCTTTCAGCCCTGTAAATCCTTCTTCCTGACATTAAATAATGTCGTCTTCTACTTGTACGATTTTCCAGTGTTAACACCCCATGTTTAATTATGTTGTTTACACATGTAGATGCAATGTTTGTGACATGTTTGACAAAATTTATATCATGATTGGGTGGGTTCGGATGAATTCCCGATGATGTGATTGTTTCCATGTATTTGTTTTAATGTTATTTTTCCTCTCCTGAAGTTACAGGAAGCTTTGGGTAGTGACCTGGGCTCAAGGCTTGAAAATGTGGCATGAATCCCGAAGTTGCAGGCACATTATTGACCTTTTTAGGCCCTGACTGCGGCCTTGGAAAGGAAAGCCAGCGGCTAAGGGTCTATAACTGCTCCCTTGCCCTTACATGCCCATGGCTAAGCCTCAAATGGGTTAAAAATAAGTTCCCCCTCAGGGAACAGGGCCCTGGTGTTGAGAAATTAGGGCTTTTATTAAAATTTCTCTTTCATGATAATTACTTGTGACTTCTTTATGTTTCTTTAAATTTGTTAGATTATTACATTCTTCATCAAGTCAATTATCAAATGCATAAGAGACACAAATATTTAGGCTTTCAATCCATGGCCAAAACCTCTCCTTGTTGGAGAGGAAAATCCAATACTAATTCTTCTTATAGATCTTCAATTGACGAGTATCATGACCATGACATAGACCCTTAACATCAATATGACTCCAAGAACCTTGTCACTTGCTCTTATAGGCTCCTTATGTTGATCTTCCTTTTATGCACTATGTTCCACCAACATTAAGGAGACTCGGTCCCTTGTATAGCAGTCCTTACTAATGTGCCTTATATTGTTCCTTCCTTCTCTTGATACACCTTGCAAGGTACTTCTATTTTTCTGCCAAGACACCTCCTTATGCATTGTTGTACTATGAGCTAGATCGAGACCTTAATATCTTTGTGTACTTCTGTTACTGCAGCTCTAATATATGATATAACTTTAGATCGATCTCTCTTAAACACAAACAAGGATCCCTTCTATCTCATTGAATTTCCTCTTTTTATTCCACGATGATTGGTCTCCTTTCTTACTTAATTACAGTCGTGTACCTTCGCACCTTATCTCAAAAATTGACCGATATTCTTAAAGCCAAAACAAAAATATAATAGTCTTCCTTTCTTTCGATGAACTGTCACCTCCTTCAGACCAAATCACAGTCCCTTAAACTTGCACTTTTTGCATAACTAATCCGAACTAGTCATAGTCCTTTCTATTCATAGGGACTCTCTCTAGTTATTAGGCCGACATGAAGATAGGTGTGTAGGCCAACTTCTTCAAGGAGATATTTCCATCATATTTTGAGCCGACTTGTTGGAGCATATTGACAAGGTCTTGGAGCATATTATTACATCATTAAATTGTCTTTTGCAAGTGTAACAACACTTCATATACGTGACTCTAAATTATATATTTATGAAAAGATGAAAAACCCTAAAGACATAAAGAAGAAGTCTTTGTACTATAATAAAAACTCCTTGCTCATGAAACCCATGAGGCAAGATTTACAAAATACATTTTATTATCTTTATCTTCTTCATTACATAAATTCATAATTACAATTCATTATGAAGATCGAACCTAGTTACACTTTTCAACACCTAGAAGGTTGGGTTACTTCCTGGGGATGTCAATGATGCGGTGTAAGGTCTGTTTTTCGTGTTTCCGTCAGTTCCACTTCCTCAAAGTCATCTAGGAGGTTGAATCTCATATTAGTAGCCTCTCGTCACATGTTTACCCTGATTGGACGGTTACTTGGGTAGACGTGGGAAGAGGGTGTTACACCTATGTATTATAAACTTTGCCTTACTCACTCCAAAATTGGTATTTGTCAATTTTATGTTTCTCTCCTTGGAAGGAAACAAATGGCACATCAATGGAGAATTGGAAGGGTTTAAGAGATGTCTTGGAAACACACCATTAGAGAAGTGTATGAACTAATGGTGACAAATAATGTTGTTTACTCACAACCATAGAGGCTATGTTATAAAGTCTTAGTGGCTTGTGCTATTTTGAATCCTAACGAAAGCCAACCTATGCATGCATTTTTTCCTAATCAAGACCACTATGGACCTATAAGGTTGTGAAAGCTCTAAGTGCTTTGATTTTCCTATTACTATGACCTTAGTGAAATATTGTTGTTGTTAAAGGCATGAGGAGAGGTTTGCATTGAATTGGAGTGAGATGATTACAAAAACAAATATTTTGGTCTCATCTAAGGAGCACCTTTGTGGACCTGAAAAGTACTGTGGAGATCCATATAACTGGATTTGTCATTACTTCATTTATGATTGTATAGATTGATATCTATTTATGTTATTTGTTGGTGGAGGCCAATTGGTTGTTAAGTGTGTTGGTGGAGAGCCATGCTCACACCATTAAAGCTACCTATGTGTGGAGGAAAACCAATTACATGTATGTCTAATAGGGAAATGTTGATAAAAAAAAAAATTCAAGGTTAATTCCTTCACTAGCTACAAGTGGTAGGAAAAACAAATTTCTTGAAATTTGAATCTACTATATTGATACTCAAATATATGATGTTATCTTTAGCATGAGAGTGTATTTTATGAGGAATAGATGATCGTTTGAGATTCAAATATATGTTCTTATGAAAGTTGACCAAAGTATAATCCATTCATTGAGGCTTTGCATGAATTTTGTGTTGTTGAATATCAAAGTACTACATACATGAAGCATGGGATAAAGGATTCTAGAAGGATAACATGGATTTTAAGAGAGGTGATTGTTGGTCATAACAAAATAAAAAATTTGCATGAATTAGATTGTCTTCAGTCCATGTGTGCCAATTTATTTGTCTTGTAGAATTGAACCCTCAAATGCTTGAATGGATGACAACATCGATCTAGTGGTGCATGCAAATTGTGATGCATCTCGTTCACCTTGGTTGACTGAGTGAGAATATGGTAATAAGTGGATAGATATGTGTGAATACATCATGCATGTTGGTGTTGAGTGCATTAAATTGATATGCCTAGTCCTCAAGGTATGTATGCTTGGGCCAGTCAAATGATAACATTTGTATCAATTCAATTGTTACCCCATATGCCTTGTAGTTCATTAATGAAACGCACACAACCTCTTTAAGTAAATCCATCGTTCTTATTGGAGTATAAATTTTGTACCTATTTTGGTGCCTTATCTATTGTTCAAGTGTCATTTTCATGTCTCATTTGTGGATCCTGAATCTATTTTCTAGGGATTGGTTGAAAAAAACATGTAGAAAGCACAATTGTAAAAGAGTTCAAATATACATGTGGTGAAATTAATTTTTTGTAGGGGTCCATCTATAAATGGTGTTGTTATGACATCCCCCACCGAGGTGGGATTCCTAATGACAAGGAGCCTTATACCGCAAAGAAAATACAACAAGGACCGCATGGATTGTCAAAGCCCAAATTTCACCTATCAGAACCCTTGAAAAGGCTAAAAATCCACCTTTTTGCTCTAAAAGCGCTCATTTTTACATATCAGGCCTCTAAGCCCCTTTCGCTTAAGCTTGAGGCCCTTTTCCGCCATGAGATCAGGCCCTGTGACTGAGCGCTAAGCCCATCGGCGATCGCACGTCGCTCTTTCTAAGTCCCCACTCCCATGTTTTATGTTTCGCCGATGGCCGATTCCCCGATATGATCTGGACCGTCCATTCCCTAAGATCCGACGGCCATCGCATGACTCCATCGCATCGGTGCATCGCATCAGGGTTCACCCTTTCCCTTCCGCCTCCCCTTCCCCGCCGATGATCATCCCCCGCCGATGGAATCTGAGCCGTTGATCTGGCTCCCCCAGATCCAACGGTCATTGCTCCGTCGCTCCTCGCCTTCCCCATCGGCCATCGCACATCGCAAAGTCCATGTCCCTTTTACATTTTTCCGCCGGTATGCGAAATACCGATACAATCCCGACCGTTGATCTCCTCCCACAGATCCAACGGTCATCGCTCCATCGCGCCGTGCCCATCCATCGCGCATCACTCGTTCCCATTTCCACTCTATGTTTCACCGCCGATGTCCATCCTCCGTTGATTAAATCTCCACCATTGATCTCTTCCCCAATCTAACGGCTCTCGCTCCCTCGGCATATCGCAATCGCTTCCTCCGCGGTTCCTACTCCTATCTGTCTGAATTCCCGATGTGCGCGATCTCGAGTCAATCACAGCCGTCCATTTTCCCTTATCTAACGGCCCACATTTCTCCCACCTTTCTTCCTCCTACGCATCCTTTCTCCCTTCGTGTTTAATCTCCACCATTGATCTACCCGATCCAACGGCCAGCAGGACTACTCCCTTTCCTCCCCCTTGTACCTCCATGGTGCCCCTGTAGTTGACTCCTTTGACTGTGGTAGATTTTCATCCAACGGTCCATATCCACTACGGAAGCACCCGTCCCACAGACCCGTCCGTACCTCCAAGCGCCCCCGCAGTTGATCTCCACCATTGATCTCCATCACAATCCAACGGCCCTCGCTCTATCGCTCCTTCGCAAGTTTCCCAATCACCCATCCATTATTGCATTCCCCACTCTGATCTGGACCATCGATATTCTTCATCTAACGGCCCACATCGCTCTCGCTTCCATAACCTCACAACTGATTGTCTCGCTACACGACAGGGTTACTGACGTCATCGTCGGTCCCACCCGACCGCGCAAGTACGTCTGTCACGTTCATCTGCAGTCGTTGATCTAGATTTCCCATATCAGACATCTCTCATTCATTTTCACGTTCATTTCATCGAACAACATGATCGTTCTGTTTCCACGCGAAATGGGCGGTTTTGTAAAGACACGCGTCACACACCTAGCTGTATCTCGTTCATTTGACTCATTACCGCTTACCACCCAAAGCCCGCGCGAAAACCACTCCAGTTTTCCGCAAAACCACCTTTTGCATAACTTTGCGCCAAATTAGATTCAAATCATATTTTCGCCATGATGCCCTTTTCCGCTGCATCCACTGCCTCCACATTGCTCTTCTGGCTTCACCCGAGCCTTCTGAAGCAGTCAACCACTCATCGCAGGATTTATTTAATTAGTTTGATGTCTGTGCAGGTTTTTTATGGCATTTTAAATGCACAGACCCTCTCATAGCCAATCACAGCGGCCTGAGGCCGAGGATGACGATCCTCCACGCCCAAGGAAGAAGAGAAGAAAGATGAAGAGGTTCAATTCCACGTCCAAGTCAATGGATCATGACCATTGGCCATTCCATAAGAACCTCCAGCACCAAAGGCCAGTTCTTCCACTACTAACAGTACTGCACCCTCCAGCGCAGAAGGCCACTCCGTCCCACGACTAACAGTATTGCCTTCGCCAGCAGCAGCAAGAGCTCTGCCTCATCAAACAACGATGATTATGCATGACTGGGCCCGCGTGGCCTTTTTACCTTATGTTCTTTTCACTTTGTCATTTCGGGTGAAATTCTTATTTCACTCCTGCAGTTTTTACTTCTAGCTAGCATGTTGTTTACATTTCTGTTAGAAATGGATTTAGGCTTGTGTTGTAAGATGATGAGAGGCAGTCTCCCTCATCATCATTTATGTTTTTGATTTAGACCTGCAACAGCATACAAGCACGCGGGGAAGATATTTTCCCAAAATATCTTCTCGCGCAACAAAAGGTTCTAGATTTTCCAAAGGACTCACTAGTTCGAGTGTTCTGTATGCATTTTGTATGAACTTTGATAGTAGATGTTTGAAGAGCCTGTAGGGATTCAGTAATAAGAAGCTTTGCTGGAATTGGGGATTCTGCTCTGGATGATTCACAGTTTGTAACTCTTCTCCATGTTTTTAATACAAATGTTCATTTCACATCTCTCCACATTTCTTGTATCTAATTCTCTGGAATGTGAGTGCTCCCATGTTTAAATGTGAATCTATCATTACATATACTCATATTTACTCATACATAGCACTTTAAATAGGCTCAGACAGGATACTTTGTTTCATTTTCTATATCTTTCACCGGTCTTCCGATATTAACTACAATGGATTCTTATCTTTGAAATTGTCCAAATATATGGATTCTTTTCTTTGCATAGGCCCGTTATATATGGAATCTTATCCTTGAATAAGCTCGGTTATAGTTCGTATATTACTTCATCTTCTGTCCTAGTCATCGCTCATATATAACTTGATATCTATGTGTTCATTTTATAAGTCGGCCCCCTTTATAGCATTTTGTCTTAAAGCTATCTGATGCATTTACTATTTTCATTTTGTACTCAGTTTCAGTAGTTTTCTTAGTTGTTGTGTTTAACTTTGGGGTCTTGGTTCCACCCTTATTAAAACCATTCATCCGAGTGATAGTTGCATGAGAGTCTAACATTGTCAACTGAAATCAGTTGAGTCATATGCTCCTTGCATTTAAGATGTCCTAGGCACTGGTCTTTATACAACTCAAGGCTGTCTCTAGGAGTTACAAAATCTTTCTGGTGCTGTTGCCAGGGAAAGAATTTGAAGAACTAAATCCCTGGGCCTTGACAAATATCCATCCACCCTTCAGAATAGGTGAGCAAGAAGGGTTGGGAGTTGTAGATCCCTCACCTTGGCGACTCCACTGTCATTTAAAGGATAAATCCATTTGCAGTCCTGGCTTCTCGAAAGCCACATCTGAGGTCAGATACATCCCAGTCGAAAACACCTTCAGTATCCGATCCAAAGAATATTTTACATAAGAGAAGTTGGAGAGAAATACAACCAGCTTATGCAGACATTCCCAGATTCTCTCTGGAAGACTCTCCATCCTCCTCTCAATTAGCTCAAGATCAAGGTCCTGATTTTACTACAAGAACCCTTGATTATACTTCTGATAACCCCTCCCTGGAAAATATTGAAGTAAAAGATGAGGCTGAATCTGTAGATACCACTAGCTTCTTTCTGCATCCCACTCCCGAAGCTAAAGAAGTTAAAGAAGTCACAGAGGTTTTCGTTGCTCATATTCCATCATTTCAATCAGCCCCTCAAGCCTTTGTTCAATATATCCCCATTATCATACATACTTCTCTTCCACCACCTCCTTTCATACATCAGAATCCCCCGCCACCTCCACAACCTTCGATGGTTGTTCCTGGCTTCTTATTGAAAAAATATGACCCCCTGGCATTGCCTCAGATCCTGAACGACATGCCTCAGGATTACTTAAAGATCCTACCTCGTTTCAATGGAGAAAATGATACTAAAGCTCAGAAACACCTGGAAGTTTTGTATGCCTTCGCAAAAAATTTCAATGTTGAACATCTGGTTGTGGTGTTGAGGTTGTTTGTCTAGTCTCTAGATGGAGAGGCAAGAAAATGGTTCAAGACCTTGGGAGACCACTCCATTACTAACTGGAAGGAAATGGAAAATGCCTTTATCAAGAAATGGGGAGAGAAAAAGGACCATGGATATTGTCTTACAGAATTCAACACACTTAGAAAGAGACATAATGAAGGTGTGTTTGAATTCATCAAGAGGTTTAATAAATTATATACAAGTCTCCCAGCCAAAATGAAGCCTCACCAAATTTCTACTAAATTGGTGTTTGTAGCAGCCTTTGATTCAGAATTTGGATTCTCTTTAAGAGAGCAAAGCCCCATAATTGGGATGCAGCTTCGCATCGATGCATTGGAAGCGTGAAGCTAACTTTTCCACGCAAACGTGCTGAGGTCATGTAGAAATTTGTCAATAATGATTAATTATCCACCGAGACTATCCTGATCACATACAATTCGAATTTATATGCAACACATAATCTCTTCCACTCAACCAACTCAGATCATCACACATGCGAAATAAAATCAAGCGATAACACATCAAATCATCATACACATTAACACAGTATGTATGGGGAAAGCTTATAGCTGAAAACCCCGCAGCTATTGTGTATATTATAATGGATAAATCATGTAACAAAATCAATACAATACTCCTCACAAGTACTCAGTACTTTCTCATGAAGTTACACACAAACTAGCTCAGTTTTGAACAGGTTACTGGTTCAAAACTCACCGCTAATTGCCTTGCCTCTATTGCGCAATCATGGCCTGTCTATATAGAGATCCAAGGTTCAAATCTCCTTGGCTTCACTGTGCAATCATCATGGGCAATTCCTCCAAGTGTGGTGCAAATCTCATGCACAACTGATGTCGCCACTGATAGCTAACTCCACCCTTTCATCTACCTCTTTCACTGGTCTCCACTGAACTGTTCATGCACTGTAGTGAACTGACGTGTTCTTGAGTTGAATAATGAGTTACTAATTAATGAATTAAATAATATTTAATTCACTCCACTCATAACTAGTTGATTAGCTAGTTAAACTAATCTCAACCAGTTCAACTAAAATAAACAAAACACAACTCCACTAGCTGTCTCATTAACTCCACCAAACTTCTGCCACTGAAGTCCTAACTGAAGTCAACCATGCATGATGCCATCAAACCCTTGGGAATAGCGTAATTCCTCTGTCAGATGCATGAGCCACTTCAAAGGCTCGAACTGAAGTGCTCCAAGAGAGTAAACTGAAGTTTAGAGTCCAAATATTATTAAGGGTAAATAATATTTGACTTCCCTATTTTTAGGAGAGGCAGTCTAAAAATAGACTTCGACCTCTTCGACCTAAAAATAGAGTCTCATCTATTTTTACCAACATGACCAATGCTCCAAGAATCTCAAACTGGAATCCCCGAACCATGCTCCATATGTCTAAAAATAGACATAGTCTAAAAATACATTTTGCGCCAGAATTTGCCTGCGGGCCCACTTAGTGAAGGCGACTTCATTTCACTAAGCTCCATCATCTTGCTGCATTTTCAACAGGTCAGACCATGATTCTAGACGGAGAGGGAAAGAAGAAGCATCTACCTCCGGTCAAGATAGAGAGATAGCAGATTACAAAATAGAGGAGATGAGAAAAATGGTCAAGAACCTTTCGAGCAAGTTGGTGAAGCTTGAGCTCGAAGCAAATAATTCCTCCTCCATACCGCTTCAAGTTGCTCCGAACAGGGGTTATAACCCCTAATACAGAAAGCCTCCTTTGCAAATATTACAAAGAGATCGGAAGGAGCAGCAAGACCACATACAGCCCCCACTGTATCTGGAAGGGCAGATGGATGGCCCTGCCGAAGACATCCCCGATGGACTAGATGATCAATATCTTGCTTACTCAAATGGTGATGAAGTTGAGTCTTATTTGCAAGAAAGTGAAGGAATGGAGCTTTCCTTGCAAAAAGAAGAAGAAAAAACAAGCGCTGTTGAAGATTCAGAGATCGATGATTACTGTAAACAATTTGTAGATTTCATGCAAGCATAGTTTCATAGAAAATATGATCTCAGGTCCTCTAGGAAGAGGACGCGGACACAAGAACAAGAAGAAGAGATGCCTCAGAAGGAGACTGTTGCTCAAAAAATTGAAGATAAAGGTAAGAGACCTGTAACCTAACCTTTGCATTCTAATGACTCCATTCCTTCTTCTTATAATTTGGCCTCTAATCCAAATGCAAAATTCAAGCCTATCCCAAAGGAAGAAAAACCTCCAGCTGAGAGTAAAGAGCCAAAGGAAAGTCTCATAGAGAAGTCTCCCTCTGGTTTTAATCTTAAAAAAGAACTGGAAAAAGTTAAAATCCCAGTCCCCTTAATTGAACTTCTGAAACAACCAGTCTACCAGTCTCAGGTGTCTTCTTTCATGCTTCCTCAAGGAGCAGCCCCAATCCCAGATAGTTTAAACCTCCAGGAAGAAAGGCCTATGGTAATGTTCGGTCCTCATGTTGAGGAGTTAGATGCTTCAACTCCTCCTTTCTATGTCTCCTTAGTAATTCATGACCTGTTATTGCATAACTGTATGCTAGATTCTGGAGCGTCTCATAACCTCCTGCCCCTGTCAGTGATGGAACAATTGGGGCTGCAGATCACTCGCCCATATAAATATCTCTACTCTTTTGATTCTAAAAGAGTCAAATTTTTGGGAATGATCAAGGATTTGGTGGTAAATCTAGCCCAAATCCTAGCTAAGAGCGTGGTAATGGACATAGTAGTGGCTGACATCCCAGCTCGGTTTGGGATGCTGTTATCAAGATCATGGGGTACAAAAATCGGAGGATCTATAAAGTTGGACCTAACCTATGCGACCATCCCTGTGTTTGGAGGCCAAGAAAGAAGATTATACCGGGAAACAAGGTTTGTGAAGATGGTCACTAAAGCTGATAATTCAGTGAATTCACCAGTGTACAGCAAATAGGGTGAGTTTTCTTGTCTAATGCTTGAGGAAGACCAAGATTACTTGTAGGAGCCATCTTTCTGTCAAGTGAAGACTGAGCAGTCTTCAAGTAATGAAGAAGGTGGGATTTGGACCTTGCACTTTGACAGAGCCAACTCAAAGGAAGGGAATGGAGCTGGAGTTCTCCTTATCTCCCCTACTGGACAACTGGTCCCATTATCTTTCAAATTGGAGTATGAAGCCACGAACAATGTGGCCGAATATGAAGCATTGCTCTTGGGTCTACAAACAACAAAGAGCATGAATATTCAGAGCTTGAAGGTTCTGGGAGATTTAGAACTGGTGGTGAGACAAGTAAGAAATCAATGTCAAGCTAAGCACCCAAGACTGAGGGATTATAGAAATGAGGTATGGGAATTGGTAGAGAATTTATTCTTAGCATTTAATATTAAATTCATGCCAAGAGACCAAAACAGAATGGCAGACTCTCTTGCAGTAGCTGCAAGTACTTTTCGACCACCTCAGAACCCCCTCCTGAGGTATGAAATAGAGGTTCGCTACCGTCCTTCCATCCCTGACAATGTCAAACTCTGGCAAGTGTTTGAAGATGAAGAGCAAGTGAAAAGATTCATGTATACTGTTGGGGAATTCTCCAATATGGACATAGATGTTGGCGAGGAGGAGACTATAGACCTTCCTCAGAATAAATGGCAAGATATCTTCGTTGGGCACAAGGTGCTGCAGCTCAAAGGGAATGTAATACCCAGAGGATTGGTCCCTCTGGAGAGATTATTTGATAAGAATGATGTCCCAATACAACCAAGTAAGGTTGTTGAAGAAAATTAGGTAGATGACCTGAACCTCGGCACTGAGGCTGATCCAAAGATTGTGAAATTGTCTAATAAGGTACCTGAAGAATACAAAGAGCAATATCAGAAGCTATTTCAGACATATAAAGATGTTTTTGCCTGGTCCTATCAAGATTTGAAGACTTTTGATATTAGCATTATCCAGCACGAGATTCCCTTAAAAGGAGATGCTAAGCCACACAAACAGAAATTAAGGTAGATTAATCCTTTACTCCTTCCTTCCATAGAAAAGGAAATCAAGAAACTGTTGAAGGCTAATATTGTTGTGCCATTAAGATATTTTGAATGGGTGGCCAACTTCGTCCTAGTCCGAAAGAAGAACGGGGAAATAAGGTTGTGTGTGGACTTTCAGAACTTGAACAGAGCATCTCTGAAAGAAAATTATCCACTGCCCAAGATGGACCATATATTGCAGAAGGTGGTAGGATATTCAAGAATGTATATGATGGATGGATTTTCTGGGTATAATCAAGTAGCAGTGCTTCCAGAGGATCAAAAGAAAACAACATTCACAACTCCTTGGGGAACGTTTATGTGTGCTCGAATGCCGTTTGGATTGATTAATGCGGGGGCTACATTTCAAAGGGCCATGGACATTTCTTTTGTGGGAGAACAAGACAAATTTGTGGTGGTGTATCTAGACGATATCATAGTCTTCTAAAAGGATGATGCTGAACATATAGAGCATTTTCGCAGAACCTTCGACAAGTGCCGCAGGTACGGATTGTCTTTAAACCCTCAAAAATCTCTGTTTGCTTTAGAAGAGGGTAAACTGTTGGGGCATATTGTAACAAAGGCAGGGGTAAAAATTGACCCTAAAGGGGTAGAAGTCATTAATGGTATATCCTTGCCTAGAAACAAGAAAGAGGTCCAAGTCTTCCTTGGACGTATTAACTTCCTGAGAAGATTCATACCGAACTATGCAGAGATAGTTCGGTACATAATTGAGATGCTGAAAAAGGATAATGAAGTGAAATGGACTGCTGAGTCGTGGGAAGCTTTTAACAGAATTAAAAATTCTTTTGCAGAGGCCCCAGTATTGGCAGGACCGGATTATGCAAAACCCTTTATGATCTTTTCGTTTGCATCTCCCCACACTGTCACAGCAGTATTATTGTAGAAGAACGAGGAGGGGCATGAGCAACCTATTGCCTTCTTCAGTCAAGTGCTCCGTGATGCAAAGCTGAAATACAATATCCTAGAGAAACAGACCTATGCCTTGGTCAAATCCCTTAAGGTTTTTCAGATGTATGTATTACAGTTAGCCATAACTGCATTTGTATCCACAGTGACTGTAAAAGACATTTTGATTCAGGGAGATAGTGAAGGAAAGAGAGGAAAATGGACAGCCAAGATACAGGAGTATGATTTGGAGATACGCCCTACTAAGCTAATAAAGGGACAGGGATTAGCCAAGATCCTTTCCGAATCAAATTGTCAGGATTTGGGGATAAATTTGTCTATGGTGGCCAATGAAGAGACTGGAGGAGCAGACGAGTAGCGCGGAATAGAAACCACTACACAAAAGACCCAGATGAAGTACCTTCTCAGTCCATGGTGCAAAGAAATTGTAGAGTACCTCTTGACTCTTAGATGTCCTCCAAGCTGCGACAAGACAAAGTATAGAACGTTGAGGCTAAAAGCTCGGAAGTTCATTGTAGCAAATGGTCGTTTGTATTGGAGAGACCCATCGGGTATACTACTTTTATGTCTCACTGAAAATGAAGTAGAAGAAGTGATGGCAGAATTCCGCGAGGGCATTTATGGTGGCCATTACAGCTGGAGAGCCACGGCACACAAGATTCTGAAAGCAGGCTTTTTCTGGCCTAGACTTTTCGGAGATGTTTATGCTCGGGTAAGGACCTCTGAAAAGTGTCAGTAATTTGATTAAAGGCAGAAATTCGCACCTCTGCCTATGATCCCAGTACACATAGCAGAACCTTTCCAGCAATGGGGAATTGATTTCATCAGCGAAATTCATCCTGCCTCAAGCGGGCAACACAAGTGGATACTAACAGCCACCGATTACTTCACTAAATGGGTTGAGGCTGTGCTAGCAAGGAATGATATAGACACAATGGTGATCAAGTTTCTGGAAGATAACATCATCTCAAGGTTTGGCTGCCCTGCTAAGATTGTCACAGACAATGCTCAGGCTTTTAAATCTGTCAAATTTATCAAATTTTGCCAACAATATAATATTGTATTAGGACACTCTACTGCCTATTATCCATAGGGAAATGGATTGGCTGAATCCTCAAACAAAACTCTGGTAAGGGCACTGAAGAAGGCCATAAATGAAAACCAAAAGAACTGGGATTCACAGCTCAAGTTCGCACTATGGGCCGACAGAATCACTAGTAAGAGGTAAATAGGAAAATCCCCATATGAATTGGTATATGGTAGAGCAGCAGTTTTCTCGAGACAATTGGCCTTACCTGTGGCTAGATTCATGCAGGATTGTCAAGAGGAACCAAACGATATTACTAGAAGAATAAATCAGTTAGTAGAGTTAGAGGAGACTCGAAGTCAAGTAAATCAGAGGTTGACTGAGTACCAAGAGGAAATGAAAGACTTGTTCGATCAACATGCTAAGGATAAAGGGATGCAGGTTGGAGATCTAGTGCTAAGATGGGACTTAAGAAGGGCTGAGAGAGGAAAGCATGGGAAGTTCGATCCTCTATGGTTCGAACCTTTTAAAATTGTAGAGGCTGGAGGAAACAATACTTTCAGACTGGAAAATTTGCAGGGTGATTTGCTCGAAGCCCCTGTGAATGGGCAATTCTTAAAACCCTTTTTCCAGTATTGATTCAGGCCAAAAGGTATGCTGTATGATATTGTACATTATTCAGTTGCATTTATTATGATGTTTACTGTTTTGATTTGTCATGAAGAAGGAAGAGAAGGCAACATGGGACTGTGTTCACAGGAAGAAGGCTAATAGATGGTCTGCAAAGTTCTCAACACGTTCGAGGACAAACGGGTCCCCAAGTGGAGCCAATGTTGTTATGACATCCCCCACTGAGCTGGGATGCCTAATGACAAGGAGCCTTATACCGCAAAGCAAATACAACAAGGACCGCATGGATTGTCAAAGCCCAAATTTCACCTATCGGAACCCTTGAAAAGGCCAAAAATCCACCTTTTTTCTCTAAAAGCGCTCATTTTTACATATCAGGCCTCTAAGCCCCTTTCGCTTAAGCCCGAGCCCCTTTTCCACCATGAGATCGGGCCCTGTGACTGAGCGCTAAGCCCATCGACGATCGCACGTCTCTCTTTCTAAGTCCCCTCTCCCATGTTTTATGTTTTGCCGATGGCCGATTCCCCGATATGATCTGGACCGTCCATTCCCCAAGATCCGATGGCCATCGCATCACTCCATCGCATTAGGGTTCGCCCTTTCCCTTCCGCCTCCCCTTCCCTGCGGATGATCATCCCTTGTTGATGGAATCTGAGCCGTTGATTTGGCTCCCCCAGATCCAACGGTCATCACTCTGTCGCTCCTCGCCTTCCCCATCGGCCGTCGCACATCGCAAAGTCCATGTCCCTTTTACATTTTTCCGCCGGTATGCGAAACGCCGATACAATCTCGACCGTTGATCTCCTCCCGCAGATCCAACGGTCATCGCTCCATCGCGTCGTGCCCATCCAAAGCTCTTTCCCATTTCCACTCTATGTTTCACCGCCGATGTCCATCCTCCGCCGATTAAATCGCCACCATTGATCTCGTCCCCAATCCAACGGTTCTCTCTCCCTCGGCATATCGCAATCGCTTCCTTCGCGGTTCCTACTCCCGTCTGTCTGAATTCCCGATGTGCGCGATCCCAAGTCAATCACAGCCGTCCATTTCCCTTTATATAACGGCCCACATTTCTCCCACCTTTCTTCCTCCCGCACATCCTTTCTCCCTTCGCGTTTAATCTCCATCGTTGATCTACCCGATCCAACGGCCAGCGGGACTACTCCCTTTCCTCTCCCTTGTACCTCCATGGTGCCCCCGTAGTTGACTCCTTTGACTGCGGTAGATTTTCATCCAACGATCTATATCCACTACGGAAGCACCCATCCCACAGACCCGTTCGTACCTCCAAGTGCCCACGCAGTTGATCTCCATCACGATCCAACAGTCCTCGCTCTATCGCTCCTTTGCAAGTTTCCCGGTCACCCATCCATTATTTCATTCCTCGCTCTGATCTGGACCGTCTATCTTCTTCATATAACGTCCCACATCGCTCTCGCTTCCATAACCCCACAATTGATCATCCCGCTACACGACAGGGTTGCTGACGTCATCGTTGGTCCCACCCGATCGCGCAAGTACGTCTGTCGCGTTCATATGCAGCCGTTGATCTGGATTGCCCAAATCATACGGCTCTCATTCATTTTCGTGTTCATTTCATCGAACAACATGATCGTGCTGTTTCCACGTGAAATGGGTAGTTTTGTAAAGACACGCATCACACACCTAGCTATATCGCATTCATTTGACTCATTACCGCTTACCACCCAAAGCCCGCACGAAAACCACTCCGGTTTTCCGCAAAACCACCTTTTGCATAACTTTGCGCCAAATTAGATTCAAATCATATTTTCGCCATGATGCCCTTTTCCGCTGCATCCACCACCTCCGCACTGCTCTTCCGCCTTCACCCAAGCCTTCTGAAGCAGTCAACCACTCATCGCAGGATTTATTTAATTAGTTTGCTGTCTGTGCAGGTTTTTTATGGCATTTTAAATGCACAGACCCTCTCATAGCCAATCACAGCGGCCTGAGGCCGAGGATGACGATCCTTCACGCCCAAGGAAGCAGAGAAGAAAGATGAAGAGGTTCAATTCCACGTCCAAGTCAATGGATCATGACCATTGGCCATTCCACAAGAACCTCCAGCACAGAAGGCCAGTTCTTCCACTACTAACAGTACTGCACCCTCCAGCGCAGAAGGCCACTCCGTCCCACGACTAATAGTATTGCCTTCGCTAGCAGCAGTAGGAGCTCTGCCTCATCAAACATCGATGATTATGCATGACTGGGCCCGCGTGGCCTTTTTACCTTATGTTCTTTTCTTTCGGGTGAAATTCTTATTTCACTCCTGCAGTTTTTACTTCCAGCTAGCATATTGTTTACATTTCTGTTAGAAATGGCTTTAGGCCTGTGTTGTAAGATGATGAGAGGCAGTCTCCCTCGTCATCATTTCTATTTTTGATTTAGACCTGCAATAGCATACAAGCATGCGGGGAAGATATTTTCCCAAAATATATTCTCGCGCATAGGAATCATAGGTTATAAAAATAGGAAGACAACGCTAACAAAAGGTTCTAGATTTTCCAAAGGACTCACTAGTTCGAGTGTTCTGTATGCATTTTGTATGAACTTTGATAGTAGATGTTTTAAGAGCCCGTAGGGATTCAGTAATAAGAAGCTTTGCTGAAATTGGGGATTCCGCTCTGGATGATTCACAGTTTGTAACTCTTCTCCATGTTTTTAATACAAATGTTCATTTTGTTTCTCTCCACATTTCTTGTATCTAATGTTCTGGAATGCGAGTGCTCCCATGTTTGAATATGAATTTATCATAGCAGATACTCATATACACTCATCCATAGCGCTTTAAATATGGCTCAGGCAAGATACTTTGTTTCATTTTCTCTCTCTTTCGTTGTTCTTATGATATTAACTAAAGTGGATTCTTATCTTTGAACGAGCCCAGATATATGGATTCTTATCTTCACATAGGCCCAGTATATATGGACTGTTATCCTTGAATAAGCCCGGTTATAGTTAATATCTTATTCCATCTTCTGTCATAGTCATTGCTCACATATAACTTGATATCTGTGTGTTCATCTTAGAAGTTGGCCCCCTTTACAGCATTCTATCTTAAAGCTGTCTGATGCATTTACTTATTGCAGTTTGTTCTCAGTTTCTGCAGTTTTCCTAGTTGTTGTGTTTAACTTTGGGGTCTTGGTTCCACCCTTATTAAAACCATTCATCCAAGTGATAGTTGCATGAGAGCTTAACATTGTCAACTGAAATCAGTTGAGTCATATGCTCCTTGCATTTAAGATGTCCTAGGCACTGGTCTTTATACAACTCAAGGTTGTCTCTAGGAGCTACAACAAATGGCATGTTAAATCCCACACATATTCATCATTAAGTAAGATCCATGATGAATGATATATTTTTTGGTTGTGTGATAGCCCTATTCAACACCACTGACAATGACTAATGAACATTGAAGTTGGCACTTGTCAGTATGTGGTGGGTGTTTGAATGCTCATCATTGATGTTGCAATTAATGTTGTTGATCAAATCCCCCAGTTGTAGTGATCATAAGATGGGCATTTAAGGACTTGAAATTGAAAGATTCTATGTTGATGTTCGACTGTTGGATCAAAGAGAAAGGGTAAACCCCCAATAGAGTTATATTGATGTGATAAGAAAACCATGGTTTGTGGAGCCTATGTGTGTGAGGTTGCTATGTGAAATTGGAGCTTGTTAAGGTGTGGGCATGATTATACCAATTAGTGAAACATACATGGAGACTATGATTGTATACACTAATATAAAGGCTCATAATGTAAGAAGGGTAAAGCATAGATCTAGTGGTCAGAGTAGATCTATAGTTGGTGATATAAGTATTCTTCAACAACAGAAAAATTAGTGGATCGTGGAATTAATACATGCTAATAAGATTTTTTTTGAGATTATTGAGTGATTTTATTATTGCTTCTTGATGGATCTATCAAAAATAAGTGTGAATGAGTGATTTGATTGCCTCCCATCCACGTGAGACTTGCATAGATCTCCTAGGTTGGATTTGCTACTAGTCAAACAAACAAATGAAAGAATTGGGAAGCAATGGAAGGCTTTATGACTATGATTGCATAAATGCAATAGAAGGAAGATTTAATAGTGACATAACATCCAACCCATATGGCGTGGACGAATTATTCATTGCATTTTCATATGAAATATATAATTTGGTGTATTGAGATGAGGGAATCATTAATGGATAATTCCATGATAGGCAATAAAGGCGCAACATTATGAATGAAAAATATATATTTTGTGTCATTTTTCAAGGCATGTGGATACTTTATCCTAGGTGATAGTTTTGTTTTATTGCTTTTCAAGTGTATCCATTATAAGCATGTGCATGAATCTAAAGAAATAGCATGAACAAGTTACTGGTCATGTGTATCATTATCTCTTGTTGATTTTTTTTGTAGCCCTAAGTGGCAATACTATGTAAAAGTCATTTCTATATCTATTTTGTTTGATACATTGGCACATAGGGAAATCTAACTACATTTTTTGTTTGCTCTAAGTGTTCCTTAATGAAGGTTATTTGAAGACTAAGGTGTTGTAAGTATTCAGATTGATAGAGACAATAAATGTAAGATTGACTAGGAAAAATCCCATATGCAGATTATTTTCCTATAGCACTAGCAAGCATCATGGTTGGGTTGGGTACCTAGGTGTCTCAGTAAGTGGAAATATGTCCATAGGATGGCCAATTGCTTAGTGTTTACAATAATGTTGAGGTATGTCCTTGAAGTACAATAGATTCCTTGTCAAATTGTGTGGTATCAGTGCTTGGCCTAAAGATATGGTTTCTTTCAAGCTAGTATATTCTCAAAATGATAATCTTACAAGTGAATGGAGGAGCATGAGCACTTTGGTTTAGAGATGGAAGCAAGTTGCTACAAAAAACAACCATTGGTTGGTTATCATGCTAGTTAAAAATACATTGAAGTTTTATTTTTCTCGTTGGTGAAGCCAAGTGTTGATGGAAAAATTAATTTAGAGTTAGAATGGTGAGAATATATAGGGCAAGTCAATGATGCAATGGGAAATTTTTGAATTCTGGTCCAAAACGATGATGAGGGTAGTTCCAATGACAATAAATTATTGAGGATATGGTAATATTAAATAATAGAATCAAAGTTACAATGATGGTGCTCTGTGTATTAATTTTTTGTGTGTATCACAAAATTCCCATATCTACATAAATATTGTTTCCATTTTTATCCTATGTGTCAAGGAATGGTTAATGGAACACATGCATTGATCTATTAATGTGTGTCATAATGAATGGTAGTGTCACAAGATTTGTGGATTATGATATTGGTTGACATATGAGTATTTTTCTGTGTGTTCGAGCTAAGCATTAGATGTCTTGGTGTGTCCAAGCTAATATGGATAACTTGCTTGACATGTCTGAGCCAATCATTAGATGGCTTGGTGTGCTGAAGCTGAGATGGATATATAGTTCACTTGGTGTGTCTGAGTCGACGAAGGATGTCTTGGTGTGTTTGAGCCGATGAAGGATGTCTTGGTGTGTTTGAGCCGACGAAGGATGTCTTGGTGTGTCTGAGATAAGAATCATATAGCCCCAATGGGCTAGTTGTGATGCATCCAAACTGGGAAATTTGGTTTATGTGATGAATAGGTAAGTGCAACTTCACTAAAACATTTGGATGTGTATGCTTGTGCTTGGGCACATAATTCAAATTGGGCATTTCATCTTGCTTGAACATGAGTGCAACACATACACATCCATATGGCAGAGTTGAGTTCAATCCCTAAAATGACCACATGTTGGATTTCTCTTAAGGGGGAGATTGTTCACTCGTATGAGTTGTTAAAGCTCGGAAAAGTGGGCTATGTGCTGGCTAAATGCTTTATGGTTGGACCATATGTTAGTTGTGGACTAAGGGTGATGTTATGGGACCATTAACTTATATACACATTATTTTGTGTGTTTTAATAAGGCAAGGCTCAAGGGACAAACCCGTAAACCAAGAGTGGATGCATTTGTTGCATTGGTTTGCTCTTGGAGTTGTAGATGGAATTAGTTGCACATTTAGGGGGAGTTCATTAAGAAGTTGAATGAATCATGTACCTGAAGGATGCCCTACTAGACCAACAATTACAATAATTAGGTACCTATGTATTCTAGTGGATTTTTGTATCTTTATATGGACTTCTACAAATTGATGATTTATAGAAGATAAAATCCTTAGTTACACCAATACGCAAACTTTGTTGGTAAGGATCATCTTCAATTTTTAGCGGAGCACATGTTATCTAGTATTAGAGGTTGATGAAGATTTGAATTGATAGAGATTGAGACAAGTGATCGTTAAGGGGGATTGTTGGAATTAATAACTCATACTTGTCTTATCGAGTAATGTGTGATGCTTAGTCACAGGAGAAAGTTATAATTGTTATGGTATGGGTCATTGTAATGTAGAATTTGTCTCTATGTAAGTAGTTTGCTTATGAATTTCAAGAGGTTGTTAGCTCTAATTGGATATGAGATATTCTCTTCAATTAGTTAGTTCACATAGTGGTGTTTGGTTGGAATATTCTTTCCAATTAGTTAGCTCATATATTAGTGTATGGTTGAAATATTTTCTCAATAGGATGTTATTGTGCCAAGATAATGTGACTATCTTAAAGTAAAGCTTGATCTATCAATATGTAACTTTGTTTAATGTTTAATGAAACACTCAATATAGTTTTTTATGTGTGGAAACAATGTCTTATCACCCATTTCTCTACAAACACATTTCTTACTCACAATAACTCTAAAAAAATGAGTAATTCAACTAAGTGAAAGTACACATTATAACATGGCGATTACTTCAACTTAATCACAATAACTCTAAAAAAAATTGAGCAATTTAATTAAGTGCATAACAAGGTACAATTTAACTTTTGGTTTTTTAATCAAAATTTGACCATACAATTTTTAGTAAAAATATGATTTTTCATTATTTAAAACTTGCTTTTCAATACATAAATGGAATTAACTCTCTTAAATTAAAGTATTAAAATTATACAAACTATATAACTCAAGCTTAAAATTTCAACTTATTTATAATATATTTCAAACAAACTTGACTTAAAAATATAACTAGAAAAAAACCAAAACATAAGCAAAGATAACCCATTACCAAAACATAGCAGAGATAACCTATTACTTGTAATGAGAAGTGGTAATTGTTTTTTTTTGCGATGCTTATTTGAAATTACTGAGCTTATTTGGATTTGAGAACCTACAATTATATAAAAGTCTTCAATGAAATGAGGTAATCTTTGACTGATGCTTATTTGAAATTAGTGAGCTTATTCGGATTTGAGAACCTTCAATTAAATAAAAGTCTTCAATGAAATGAGGTAATCTTTGACTGGTATATCTTTTTACTTTATGATTTTTTGTTTTGATATAATATTTATTTTGGTAATGATTTTTTATTTTGATATAATATCTATTTTTATTTGTTTTAATTTTTTTAATATTTTATATTAAAAAATTATTATTATTTTGTTATGTTTTTTATTTGTTTAAATCAATTAAATATATTTTTGATTTGTTATGAATGTAGTTTTTATTAGATCTAAGTTTTTTGTGATCCATAAAATAGATAAATGTTTTTCTAATTAGTGATATCATTAAGATTTTGTTTTAAATCTTAATAATGTGATTAATTCGAAAAGACATTTATCTAATGTAATTTTTGTAAGAATTATAATTTTGTATTTAATAAAATTGTTTTTGAATATAAAAATAAATAAATAAATATATATATATGTGATTGTTACCTTTATGAAATTTTTGTGATTGTTACGTTCATGAAATATATGTATTAGACAGACTCACTTAAAATAATTCTTATAAGCATTTAAGTAAGAAATATTAGGTTTATTTTCTTGTTGTTTTAAATAGTTGAAAATAAATATAATTTCAAATTTACATTTGATTTTGGAATATGGTTTTTAGAATTTTAATTTATTTGTCAATATTACTAGGTGGATGGTAGGTATTTAACCTCCACAAAATATTTGTATTAGTAGTCATTGGTCAAAGGTTAATATTTATTTCAAAAGTAGTTATGCCATTTTTGGGTTTTTAATTAAATTGATTAATTAACAAAATGTCATATGTACATGAGATTGTTTTCTAGTCATGTGATATTTGTAAGTCATGGTATTGTAATAAACCCTATTTACCATCAAGAATGTCCATGGTAAAGTGGGGTTAATCTTCACAGTTAAAAATCTTACTACATGTTTTTTTAAATGGATCTCTCTCTCTCTCTCTCTCTATATATATATATATATAAGCACTCATTAGTACATAAGTCTTCATATCAGGAAGAACATTGAAACATGCTATTGAAGAGATCTAATGTTTTGTCCCTAGGAGAGGAGCCATTCACCAAATGTTGAATAAGGAGGGAGTCTCTCAAAACAATAAGAGAAGCTACCTAACTTTTTTTTTTTATAACTGAATTCCTTGGTAGAAGGCATAAGCTTCAACTTGGTTGTTTTGCATGCGTCCTAAGCCCCATGAATACTTTGCAAGTTTAACTTTCTTGGGCCCATAGAGCACCCTTCCCCGTCTTGCCACCCCTAATAATTGAATACTTTGCAAGTTTAACTTTCTCGGGGCCATAGAGCACCCTTCCCCGTATTTCCACCCCTACTTCCCCGTATTTCCACCCCTACTAATTACATGGATAAGCTCATTCTACAACCCAATATGAAGGAGATGTATGATTCGTCCATGCTTAACCTTGAATTGACACGTGTCCCTCTTAAAATAAAAATAAAGGACATAAGCTTCAACTTGGTTGTTTTTCATGCATCCTAAGTCCCATGAATACTTTGCAACTTAACTTTCGCTAGGGCCATAGAGTACCCCTCCCCCTATTGCCACCCCGAATAATTGCATGGAGATGTGCATTCTATAACCTATGATTTCGTCCATGTTCAACCCTTTGTTGAGAAGTGCCCTCTTAAAATAAAAATAAAATATACTCTAATTAAAAAAAATCCCTCGGCTATAATATAAACATAAATGAATATATATAGTTAGTTAGTTTTGATTAAAAACATTATAAAACATGGAAATTTCCACTCTAAAGTTGTTAATATTACAACTCAATATGAAAGAGATGTGCTAAAAATATTTCACTCACTTTGGAGCCATAAATAAAATATTTTGATTTCTATGTTAAGTACTATAATTTTATATTAACTTTAAAAAGATAAAAATAATTAAAAAAAGTAATTAGAAATAAAATAATTTAGTTGTTTTCTAATAAGAGAGAGATGTGTAATTCATTCAATTCTTAATATAAAATTGATATGTAACATTTAAAAAATATTAATAATAATAAAAATATTCAATGTGGGTCATAAATAAAATATTTTACTATGCAAGGTTAAATAATATTCATGTGTGTTTAACCCATGGGGCAACTCAATTGGTGAGTTATGAAGTATTATGTAAACCATGAGATTCAATGTTCAAATCCCTTGTGGATCAAGCCAACCTAAAAAATAAGGTGATGTATATTTAAAATATATTAGTTTATCAAGTACTGAGAGAGATTAAATCTCTTGTTTTGCAAACATTTTTTTTTTAAGTCTTGCATTTTAAAAGAGATTTTCATATTAAGAGATTTACTCTTTTTCATTCCATATAAATAAATTTAGTCTTTCTCGGAGTTTGATAAATCTGCTGTAAAGATGAATTTATAAAGGTAATAATAATTAAGATGATAAGTGTGGTCTATTTCAAAATGGAATTTCTAGAATTTCTAATTTTTAAAATATAGAAAATTATGGATGACATAGATATTTTAGTAGTATCTGTAATAACTAAGATGTTATGTGTGGTTTATTTCAAAATTGAATTTCTAGAATTTCCATTTTTTAAAATATAGAAAATTATGAATAACGTAGATATTTTAGTTGTATATGTACAAATTCTTAGAGTTGAAAAAACACATAAACATCTTTATTACTATCCACATTTATCAATAATTTAATTTATAAACATTTTTATTGTTATCATTATTTATCAACAATTAAAAAAGTACATTGGAGAATACATTGGAGCTAGCATTCCGTGGAGGGCAAAGGTTCTTATTGCTCAATTAAGAACTAATTCACATCAACTTAGGTGTGAAAAGGGATGGTGGAAGAGACCTAAAGAGGTTTGGGAATAAAAAAAGCATTTCATTTTGGAATGTGATGATTTCAGAGACATCAGAACACTGACTGTTGTATGTTAGCATCAATTCCGTTGCATTGTCTTTTCAATGAGAGAATTGTTAGAAGGTTGGGTCAACTCATCATCATTGAGTAAAAAAATGATTGAATTACAGAAGGCAAAAAACAAGGAAGCTGGTAGTCCCATAGACTATTTTTTAGTCTCATGGACATTAAAATATCATTCATTCATTCATTCATTATGTCAGATAACATTTTTATTGTTATCAACATTTATACAAGGTGAGTGACCCTAATGGTTAAGAGCATGTGTTTCCTCCTAAGAAATCACACTTTCAAATTCAAAACCAGAGAGATAAAATATGAATGCCTTAGTAAACTTAGCAAGTGAATCCCTTGTCCCACAAACAAGAAGTCTCATACATCAAATTGATATCTAGATAATATTTTCATTCTTATCTTCTCTTGGGAGGTCACACGTTGGGTATGGTTGTCTATTCCTTGTCATGACCAAGCTAGAGAGATAGACGCCCCCAATGCAATCCTTACTAATACCATAAATTTTTGATATATATAACTTACCAAAAATATATATTTTCATTTCATCAATATTATATATAAAAATGTTTTCTCTCTTTTATATAGATATATCAAATTAAAAGCCAAATTTGCCAAGTCCATTTTCCATTTTGACGGTTTGACTAATGCACTGACATGTATATATAGATTTGGCAACAAATACTTTTCAGTCTATTGGCTCATAAATGCACCTGAAAAGTAAATGTACACCGTTGGATTAAAACAAGCATCCAATAATAAGCATTTATTTCTCATGTACATTTATGAGCCAATACACTGAAAAGTATTTGTTGCCTACAGATTTGGGTCCTCTACAGTTTTCAACTCTGAGAACCCCATCAATCATTTGCTCGTCAAGTGCCTTTCCGCCTCTTATTTCTGTCAGCGTTCCCATCGGCCAATGTCCTTTGGCATTTCCATTCCCCGTTTCTTTATATGCGAGTTACATTTATGCGAAGTAATACGTGCAGATTGGGTTTCCACTCGATCAACAATCTAGCAGAAGTACCGAGTCTATGTCAACAGACAGACTTTTCAGCAAAATTTCCCCGTCCAAATCCGGAGGTCAATCGTTTCCTGTTGGGTCCGGCTGTTTGCTTTTCGGCAATAGATTCCAACGCGAAAGGTACACAACACCACACCGTTCATGGTTCACCCGCATCATAATTTCATCATGCTTCTCCTCCGAATCGAGTTCGATCATCAAAAAATAAAGGTTCGCGCTGGATCGATCAAGAGCATGATATATTTTTGCTGGACTCTGGCGAGGGTGTTCAGTTTTTGTGTTTACTGGATCGCGGCGAGTTCTGCCAAGAAAGGGGTGTTTTGCCAACAAAGCGTTTCAGTTCTGGATTCGGTGCAGAACATTTCATTGATTCTCGCAGCATTTCGATTTATTTGTGGTGAATGGACATTTCATTAAGTCATCACAGGGAATGGATGTCCACAGGCTTAACGTAGGATTTCTGCGGTTGCTGCTGCCTTTTTCTCTTCTGCTAATCTCAGCTTCATCGGACGCTAAAGAATTCATAGGTTCGGTATCCGAAGACAATTCATGGGATGAAAGTAGTGCCCAAGTCGGAAATCAGAAAAGAATAATTGATCAGGTGAGTACCCTGCCTTTTGCATATTTTTGTGTCAATTTCATGTTTTTATTCCGAATTGTAACGAGTAGCTAATTCGGTGATTCGGATTTGGGTTAATGTTTGGATTGTGTTTTATGATTTATTATTTGCCTAGAAACTCTCTGTATTGAATATGCGACCATTTGTTGACACAGAGGATTGTCGAGGCTCCCAGCCCATCATCATCATTGACAACAGTTTTGCCTTCAGACCAATGTTCATCCATTGTTTCACATACACATATTTCCGATTCGCCTCCTCTTGAACAATTAGGCGAGAAAAGTGACAAAACTAAGGCAGTTGTTACAGCTGTCATTATTACTGCAATATCCACTCTTGCACTCGCTGGAGTGTTTTCTAACTTGTACAAAAAGTTCGCCCCTGGTAGGCATAGGTCGAATGAGCAAGACGATGATAGGCATCTTCTAACTTCAAGCATAGACAGAGCATCATTCAATCATTCTTGTGGTGAATTGAATGTGTCAAAATACACTGGAAACTCACATAAAGTATCTTCTTCGGAAACAGGGAGAGCAGAATGTATGCAATTGCTTTCCTTGAATCGGGGGAAGCATCGAACTATATCTCTTCCTTCAGACCTTGGCAAATGTTTAGAGATTCTTGATATTCAACGTCTTACTTCTTTACCCAAGACGCAGCCTTCTCCTGTTGAGTTGTCTGACAGTATCTCTTTCAACTCACGTAACTGCAGCTCCACATCTTTACGCACCATTCAAAATCTGTATACATCTGCATCCAAAAGAGACATCTCTTTGACACAGCCATCCCAAGAGGTTTTGCAAATACCTTCAACATTTGAACATCCCTCGTCTGCAGATTCTCCATTGCCACTTCCTGCATCACAAAATACTTCATCGCAACCGATAATCTCGGCTGATATTTCCCATCATTGTTTTCAGTCTATTCCTTCTCAACTCTCTCCATCATGTGAGCCACCACTATCATCACCACCGATAAATAAATCCCTACCTCCTCTTACACCAGCACCACCAATAAAAAATTCCCTACCTTCTCCTCCACCATCATTGTCACCTCCACCAATCAATAAAACTGCAACTCCTCCTCCTCCTCCACCACCACCACCACCACCACCACCACCAACACCACCAATAAAAAAATCCCCAACTCCTCCTCCTCCTCCATCACCACCAACACTGATAAAAAAATCCCCACCACCTCCTCCTCCTCCTCCACCACCACCACCACCACCAACACCGATAAAAATATCCCCATCAGCTCCTCCTCCACCACTGCCACCACCACCAATAAAAAATTCCCCACTTCCTCCTCCTCCACCACCACCACCACCACCTCCTCCTCCACCACCACCACCACCACCTCCTCCTCCACCACCACCACCAATTAAAAACTCACCATCTCCACCACTGCCCCCACCAAAAAATTCACCACCGCCGCCGCCGCCGCCACCACCACCACCAAAAGTATCCCCACCTTGTCCTCCACCACCACCACCACCAATTAAAAATTCCCCACCCCCTCCACCTCCACCTCCACCATCTCCACCACTGCCCCCACCAAAAAATTCGCCACCGCCGCCGCCGCCACCACCACCACTAAAAGTATCCCCACCTTGTCCTCCACCACCACCAATTAAAAATTCCCCACCCCTTCCACCTCCACCACCACCACCACCACCACCACCAATTAAAAATTCCCCACCCCCTCCACCACCACCACCAATTAAAAAATCTCCACCTCCTCCACCACCACCACCAATTAAAAAATCTCCACCTCCTCCACCGCCAACATACATATCCTCATCTACTGTACCACTCTCATCTGCCAATGGCAAGTCTAATATACCGATGGCACCTCCTACACCTTGTTCAAAGGCAGGTCAAACAACGCAATCTGTTGCCCAGAGTTCTATTGGTACTGGAGTTTCTGCAGGGCAATTGAATGCAGTAGGGAAAGATGGGAATTCGTGGCCCAAGCTGAAGCCTTTTCACTGGGAGAAAGTTAAGGTGATTGATGATCATTCTATGGTTTGGGAGAAGTTAAGAGAAGGATCCTTTGAGTAAGATTTTTTTGCTGTATCGTTAAGCGTTTTTTTCACTAAATAAAGTATATTAATTTGCAAAGAGAACTGATGTTCATTGTTAATTCTAGTAAATTGGCATGGGCAGATTGAATGAAGAAATGATTAGAACTCTCTTTGGTGAAAATTCCACAAATACAGCGAGATCTGGAGTTGCTAAACAGTCAGTTATTCCTCCTAGCCGGAACCTGCACCTTTTGGACCCCAAAAAATCTCAAAACTTGGCCATACTTTTACGGGCATTGAATGTCACCAAAGAGGAAGCCTTTGGCGCACTATTGGAAGGTGAGCTACTTTGCTGCATAATTATTAATTATGTTTTCTTGATTTTAGTGATTGTCGTAATTTCTTTATAGTAAATGAATCATACGCTATTATGAGAGAAGTGAAAGAGTAAACTTTTTATTTCTAGTTTTGACCAATGTTTAGTGATTAGCATCTGTCAAGCCAACATATGGTATGTATTTCTAGGATTGCCACTCTTTAACAATTGACATCTACCAACAGATGGTCTAGAAGTCAAGCCTCGTGGATTCTTCACTTGCATGGAAAGCTTGTCTCGTCAAGTCTTTGTTGCTTTGTTGAAGTAAAGAAACAATAGAAGTACATACTGTAGTATGTAATCTCAATAGGTTATGATGGAAATTGAATCTCTTTTAGAACATCTACAAAGAGAGTTAAGTTTCTATTTGCACCGAGAGAAGTGAGGTGTAGTGGCGGGCCAAGGCGGGAGAGATATTCATGTATTTACATATGTCGGTAACACTAGTAGAATAAAATGGAATAAAGTTTTATGTCTAATGTCTAATGTTGAGTCACTAAGTTACAATTTTGACAATGTCAAGTAGGTCAGAGTCACAGAGAGTTGAGACATTGTCTGAGCTATAGTTGATGGGTTGATTGAAGAGGTGGCCAACACATGACATGTGTTGAATGACACTGACTGTTGTCAATGGTTATTGACTGTTCATGTATTTACATATGTCGGTAACACTAATAGAATAAAATGGAATAAAGTTTTATGTCTAATGTCTAATGTTGAGTCACTAAGTTACAATTTTGACAATGTCAAGTAGGTCAGAGTCACAGAGAGTTGAGACATTGTTTGAGCTATAGTGGATGGGTTGATTGAAGAGGTGGCCAACACATGACATGTTTTGAATGACACTGACTGTTGTCAATGGTTATTGACTAATGGTGACTAACGTCTATCACATACTCCAACAAAAGGGAGTGCACTTATAATGAAATCATTTCAAGGGCACATCATTGCACTCTGAAAATTCTGTCTCTATTTTTATGTGCTACTCAATTGCTATTAACTATGTTTAACTGTTAACAACACATTGTTACTATAACTTTCATAGACTCCTAGAAAAGAGAGTGCAAAGATACATTCCAGAACAGTTTTTTGTTGGTGCAAATGTTGTACAGTTGCCGTAATTCATGTTGTAGACAATGGAATCATGTACGATATTTACCTCCATTATTTGCAGTGTTCCACAGAGCTGCGTTCACCGCTCACATTTCCCATGTTCTCGGGATGGGGGGGGAGTGCATGGGGAAATGTAGGGGGAAACATTTCCCTAGTGTGAGGGTCCAGGGATACTTGCTTCTAGGCGTTCCCCATCCCAAAAGGGGTGCTTCTAGGAAGCCCGATAAACTCAGCAGAGTGAGGAGAAATTGGAGATTTGGGAATATTGGCGTGGTCCATTGCTTATAGCAAGGAAATGACCTATTGTATTTGTGGGTGGATTTGTGTTGGATATGCTTGCGAAGGTTGCACATTTTGTGGATGTTAATGCTGGCTGTAGAGAACAATGTGGTTGAATGCTTTAAAGGGGAGAATTTTTGTATTTGGATAATTGCATGAAATTATACCTTGTCAATTGGGAGCTGTGGTTAGTCATAGCAAAAGGGATTGTACAACTCTGGTTGACTAGAAGCGAAAGGATGAGAAAGCCATATCTATGTTAAATCTTGAACTTGGATGATGTTGTTTTGCCTCTATAACATCAAGATGGAAAAGGAGGTTTGGGGGCCTCTTATGCTAATGAATGAAAGGAAAAACATGGCAAGTCAATGATCCCTGTGACACTAATAGATGGAATGCAGGTGATGGCTTAGATGATGATATGAAGGAGGCTGAACCCATAGTTATAAAAACTGGAACTGGGTTTTGAACCAATCGCCTATCTAACCAAGATTCGAATCGGAACCAGATCAAACCGCATTCAATAAACCGAAATTGAAAAAAATACATAAAATAATTAATTTTTAATGAAACAAATTATTTTTAAGATTCCAAACCATGATTATTGACCACTAGAGACAATGTGCAAAGTTTGCTCATCTATATAACCAAGGGTGCATATATCAAAATGGACCACATGTCAACAACAAAATATATAAGCAATGATGCTCTAAATGGCCTCTAGAGTCCAAAGACAATGCTACAACTCAAGCTACTAGGCCACTAGCCTACTACAAATCACTGATCAACATGATCACTCATCAAACTCAGGCTTTTGCATTAACTTGACTGCTTGATAATAACTCATCGAGTTTGCCTATAATTAGTGAGTGCTACACATCTGAGTCTAGGTGAGGATGGTCAACCCAACCAACACTAGGTTAGCCAAATTGATTTGCCAAGTTCTGGAAAGTGTTGGTGAGTTTTCTAACTATGAGACATATTTATTCGAACTTACATAGACACATCAAACATAAATAGTATAGCTGGTAGATTGTAATAGTTCAAGCTGAAAGAATAAGAACCTAATGACAAAATAATTCCCAGAGTTTGGTACAACTTATTTGTCTTGTGGAGTACGAATAATGGGGGTAAAGGTCAAACTATTGCCATAATTAATGCTTCCCCTTCTATAGACACAAGTTACCTATTTATCCGTAAATAATTCAGTAATTGCATCAATATGACATGCATAACCCTCATCGTTTCTAATAATCAAGAGTATGTGTAACATTTTGATGACGGTTGCACATATTGTTGTTTCATTGAGTGGTCTTGGCTTTCCTATTTATTAGTACATGCTAAATACATGCACCTCTTTATCAATAAGTAAGCTCATAAGTTGGAACATAATAACAATGTCTTTCTCATCAGGCTATTTGTTATCAATCAAATTTGTCCCTTGGGAATTGATCCCAAGGAGTCTGAGTGGAAAATTTAGACTTGCTGTCTCTCTCACCAACAACAAGTCTTTTGCTTTTGAGGTCCAGAACTAGTGCATGCTTATTTCAAGGGGGCCAACTTTTTACAAACCCAATCAGTTAGAACTTAGGACCAGTTAGGTACCAAACTGTCCAATTTGGTACCAAAACTAGTCGGTTTGGTACCTAAGTGATCCTAACAAGCAATGAATCAGGTTTATTGCTCCGATTAGCAAGTTTGGGCATTTGACTGGCTGGCTAATTTGGCCGATTTCTGGTTCAACTCGGTCAATTTTTAAGACTATGGCTGAACCATTATTATTCTCTAGTGTTTAGATCTTTGAGAAAGGGCAAGTTGACATAATCTTTGACAATTACTTTCATCTTGGGAAATTGTTGTTATCACTTGAGAATATTGTACACTCATTGGACCTAAATATTCTAACTGGTAGATTGTTACAAAAGGAGAGCAAAAAGTAGACAAAGAATTTCACTGTTGAAGGGTCAATTCTGTATTGCAAAAGAATGTCAACATGGGTTGTTGATGGGTTTGATAACTAGTATTTGAGGGAAGGACATTCTCTTCCACAATTGTTCACAAAAAGGACAAAAGAAGAGCACATGTGTCTGGATGAGAATAATGAGGCAACTGTTAAAAGGTATATATGCAAATGTAGTGGTGGAGGTTGGGTTGCAAGATCAACCAAGAGGTGGAATTGTTATGCTTGCTTTGACTTGTGCATTTATAGGGGATATGTAAGATTGTTGTTGGATTGATTTTGGAGCATCCTAGCATATGCCACCACATCATGAGTGGTTATATCACTATGATCAACTAGATTTGTTAGGCAGAGATACCTCTCATGTTATAATTAAGCCCTTCACTATGAGTAATGCATTGTAATTTTGGTTACAGTGAGAAAATATAGGGCAGTTAATCTACTATTGAGTTGACTAGGTCAAGCTTGCCTCAACTATCAATAGAGGGTTGAGGCAGAAATTAAGGTTAACATGTTTTTCTTTTGAGAAAAACATAAATGAATTCTTGATATATAAACTATTGCTATTGTTCCAAGGCTTGTACATTGTAACAACTTGATTTGATGGTGATCTAACCTTTTCCTAAGTTTGGTTGAAGATTTTTGATGTAATGATGCGTTGGTGGTGGTGCACCTGAGGTTGGGATTTATGTTTTGTTTTAATCATGGTGGGGTTTTACTAGGGAGAACATCTTTTATTTACATGTTACAACACATTATTAGAGTTCAACCCTCATTGTCACACATATTCATGTTGATTTAATTAGTTAATGACTATTGGAGGGGGACTATGGTTTTATTTTACCATTAACCTTTGTGCATGCATGTTGAGGTTGATTTAATTGTTCAATAGTTAAATTAAACAATTTATCTATATTAAGGTTAATAGCCTAGGTTCCCTACTTCATTGGCTTCCTTTTCATGCTTGAAGGGGTTGGTTGGAGTTTGTTGAGGCTTTCTTGTGGAGTCCCCCCCTTCTTGGGCACAATTTTCAAGGCATGCATTATTTTGTTATTCCTTGGAGAGGTTAGCACACTTCTTTGGGGCACATTCTCTTGGGTTGGTTGGACATCTTTATTACATGGCATATGGAGGAGTATATTATTGGTTCATTTTTGAGGTCTAACTACCCTCTCTTGGGGCACACTTTATTGGGGAGTATTTATTATTTGTTGGGTTGTTGAGGTAGTTACATGGCAGACTTTCCTTGGGCACACCTCTCCTAGGTTCTCTCTTATCTTTATTGCATGGTTAGTTTAGTTACGCTTGTCATCTTTTGAACTCCATTGGAGAGGGCTCCCACCTCTTTGACTTGGCACATATTATTTTATTGGAGCTCGTTATGGAGGGCTTTTAGCGAGAGGTGCGTGGCGCACTTGGAGGGCCACATGTGTGGCTTTTGCATGCATTTACTTTTTGTCTTGTTACTATTTTGGAATGTATCCTTGGAGGGTTACTATTTTGGAACGTATCCTTGGAGTAGACATTTCTAGTGACACTTCTTGCTATTCTTGGAGATATATATTTTGTTATTTCATGAAGTTTTGGTATGGCCAAAGCCTTAATTTGCTCTTATCTCCTTGGATTTGTATTGTTAGAGATGACCCACTTGCTATTTTGGGGTTTTGATCACTTCATTTCTTGTGGAGTGTTCCATATACTTGGCATCTTGCACATTCATCCATGGAGTTGGTTGCCTTGGGATTCAAACATGTGGATTGATTGCATGCATCTTGTGGAACTCTTCCTATTTTTGGACGAGGTTGTGGTGGAGCATTCTTTTAGGAGGATTAATATATGTTTATTCCTCTCATGCATTTTGAGGGCACACTTAGTGAGTTCTCCTAGGTGGACCTTGGAGCACATCCTCCTATGTGGAGAATTCTTTTATTATGTCTTGCATGCATGCATTCTTGGAGGGCACATCTCATGAGCATTATTTGGTTCATACCACTTTCTATTTTTAGATAGGGCAAGTTACTTTTGAGGGGCTTATGTCCACATCTAAGTCACCTGATACGGGATACGGGGATACAATGAATCGGATTCGGGTACAGTGACCCCCAGAACAGGATACTTCTGGGATACGATACGTTATATATTATTTTATTAAATATATATATATATATATATATATATATATATATATATATATATATATATTTAAAAAAATATATATATATATATATATATATTAAAAATTAGATATTTTTTGCACAAATTCATACAAAATTCATTGATTCAAACATAGATACTCATGAGTCATACATCATCATTGATACTATAATACATTGATACACCATACATGATACAATTGTCAAATTTACTCAAAAAGACAAGATTGAAGATAGTAAGATACTGTAGTTTTCTCATTAAGTCATCAGAATCAAAATGTGTTACATAAGTACACTGCCAATGGCAAATAGAAATAGAAAATACAAAAGCAACTACAGTCTACAAGACTATAAGCCTGAAGCCTCAATGAGTCAGAGTCATCAATCCTCATCATCATAATCAGCATCATTGTCCTCATCCTGATCATCATGCTCACCACTGCTCTCCTCTGGCTCTGATGCATCCTCCTCCTCTATCATCTCTGCATCTGCTGGTGTGGAGGATGACGCATCTACTCCATCATCAAATGTGACAGGCTCTAGCACTGGCGCATTGAGATCCAAGTTGGCCAATGCCAACTCAACACCGCTGTCCAGACCCATATCATCAGGAAAGACATCCCACATTTTTGTCTTTCCCTTCAACCAATCCTCCCTCTGTTTGTAGATTAGACGAAAGTTGGTGTGCACATACACCATTGTCTCTGCCCTGTACTGCTCAAGCCTGCTCTTCTTTACACTATACAAATTCCCATATGTGCTCCAATTCCTCTCGCAACAAGAGGATGAAGTCACCTGAGAGAGGAGCCTCATGGCTAACTGCTGTAGAGGAGGGCTTGTTGCCCCATGAGTTGCCCACCAAGAATAGGGCTTCTTAGCCCCCCTGTCTCGAATCACATCATAGCCTCCAAATCGCCCACTGCCAGTGGAAAAATCTGCAAAGGCATCCTCCACCTCATCAAGGGATGCCCTATCCTGAAAAATCCTCCTCAATGCATCTTTCCTCCCCTGTGAGATTTCAGCATCCATGTGAGGAGGGAATCTGCGGGAAGGTCCACCATTTAGCCACTCATGGCTGTAGTATTTTGGGTTCAAGGAGTGAGCCAAACAATGTAAAGGTGTGCAATTCTTGTCCCATCTGCTGACAAGAATATCCTGTATGCCGGTGAAGAAGGCCTCAGGTGATGTCTCATACTCTGGGCACTGACTCTATAAAACAATGGTCCTCACAGACTCAATCATGGAATCCCATCCCTCATAAACCTCTCCTAGGATGGGTTGGTCTGTATCTGCAAATCGGAGCAAGGAAATGATAGGCTCCATGATCTAAATAACTAGATCTACCTTCTCCCACCATATATCATCCAACACTGTGTCCTTCACCTTCTTTGAGGCTGCTTGATCTGTCTTTCTCCAAAAAGACCAAAACTCTAAAATAACCATGGACCCAAGAGCGGTCTTGACCTCCCTCAACCTCTTCAACATGATGAATGAAGAGGCAAACCGTGTATCTGCAATCTTCAACAATGATAGATTGATGTACTCCTTGTAGATAGTGAGGGCATTTGTATGGTTTTGTACAAAGTTGCGGATATGTCGTGCATCCTCAATAATGGCTCCAATCCAAAGCACATTAGAAGCAATAGATTTCAGTGCCAAGTTCAATGAATGGACAATGCAAGGTGTCCAAAATACTTGTGGATATTTTGCTTCCACAATCATGCCAACAGCCTTGCAAACAGGTGCATTATCTGTAATGATTTGCACACAACAATCCACACCTACACTTTCAATAACTTTGAGAAATAACTCACCCATATATTGTGCATCCTTGTACTCTCCAAATGCATCCACTGCTTTCAAGGAAACTGCACCATTCGTGGATGACACCATGAAGTTAATGAGTGGGTGGCGTGCTGGATCTGCCCATCCATCAGAAACAATGCTAACCCCAGATGTTGGCCATGCTGATTTAATAGGCTCAAGCATTTTGTCCACCTCTTTCTTTGCCTTTGTCAACAATGTGGTTCTGAGCTTCTCTGACCCAGGAGGCACATACCTTGATGGAGCCCCAAGACTAAGAGCTCGACACATCTCAATAAATAGAGGTGACCGTGCAACATTAAAGGATATGAAGTTCTGATAGAAAAAAAATGCAATGGTGAGATCAAGCTCTTCCCTTTTCTCTTTTTGGAAAATCTTGTCCATTGGAGCAACTGCAGTTGCCTTTCTCTTTGCTAATTCTCCCCTACTAAAAGTCTCAAAAGGGAACTTGTTGCTGCTTTTCCTTAAGAATGGAAGGGGGTCATCATTCTTGGTTTTTTTTTTATTTTGCTGCCACATTTGCCTCACCAATACTCTGCTCTTTCTCCAATTCCTTCCTCTTTGGCGATTCAATTGCTGTACAACATTTAATGCCACAACTTGGAATACCCAACAAATGAGCTTTCACACGGAAATATGTGCAAGTGAAATGGCCATTGCAAAAATTGCATTTCCATGAACAATTTCCTCCGCCTCCCTTTTTTGCTGCCCCTCCCTCTCTTGTCACATATTTCCACAATGGGTATTTGGGGTCAACAATTTGTTTTCCCTGCACATTTGAAGCTGCTGTTGCAGCCCCACTTCCAATGGATGGAATACTTGCAGACCTTGATGAAAGAGGGACAGGAGGGGCATCTCCAATGGGGACATTCTTCCCCTTTCTTGGCCCCTGTCTTGCTGCCTTTGATTGAGCCATGAATACTGTAAAAAATAAACAAAAACAACCAAATATATAAAACATATGCATATGGAAACACTAACAACAAACTAAATGCAAACTATAGAGGGACAATGCACTTACTGGATGCTCGAATCTCTTCGAAAGAACTCCCTTTCTCCTTGCTCACACTAGCTCTCCTTCTCACTTCACAAATGAAATGGGTGAAAAAGAACGAGGAAAAACCTCACTTTATAGCAAAAACAACGCGATTTTTGAACCCGCGGGCTCGGCCGTATCTGGTTTCACGAGATACGGCGTACGGTCGGGATACGCCGTACCCCGTTCGGATACGCCGTATCCAGTGAATTGGGGCTGAGTCCGGTACGAATTCGTACCCGATACGGGGATTCGCGATTCGTTACCCCTTTTGGACGAATCCGGTTACTTAGGTCCACATATGTTTGACATGGTTAAAGTTTAAACATGGACTGAGAAGACACAATAAAGTCTAAGGCCTCCTAAGTATCTATCCAATTCATCTCCAAAGTTTGTTTCAAGCAAGTCAAGGATAAGGTCGTTACTCAAAGTAAATTCCAGATTTGGTTTAAAGTGTTCTAAGACTGATTTAGGGGGTTTATCAAGTAATAATTCCATGCAAAACAATCCCCAAACCACTCAAATATGAAAATTACGAATGGTTGTTGTATAACTTGCATAAAAGATGGGAATTATTGCAGTAAAAAAGTTGTAACATCAATACAATTCAGCCCTCAAAATGAGTAGAAAAACGGCTAAAATAATGAATAAATCTAGGGTTTGATTAAATTTTAAAATCTGAAAATTACAAGGCATATAATAGCCAACCAAAACAAGACGTCTAGCCCTAATTATGCAGCAATATAAATCAGCAAAATAAATTTTATGTAATAAAATAATTTTAGGTCAAACATGCAAAAGACCTAGGATTTTAGATCAAGAATATAAAAGAAAACCTTGTATTTTTAGGTCAAAAATATACACAAAACCTTAGACATTTAAGGTTTTTGATGGCTGAAAATTAGATGTAAGCTAAAGAAAACCCTAAATTTACTCTAAAACATAAAATCAAATTTGATTTTACAAAATATGATTGACTACAAGGAAGAAGACTAGTGCCTACTATATTTGTTTGGGCATAGGGTCAACTAAGGACTCCCTTGAAGAGATATAAGTAGATCTAGGGAAATAATTAGGGTTGTCCACTACAAACTTTAGAAAGTCACCTAGGACCTTAGTAATAACTTCAAGATGATTCAAGGGAAGGTACTCAACTAGTAACCTACCAATTTTTTTGAAAATAAGGGCTTGTTCAAGAAGAAGCCAAGAGAATGCACCACAACCACTAGAGAAGTACAATCACACTTACATTCATTCATAAACAAAACTACAAGATAAAGTAAGATCACTTACTCAAAAAATCTTTCATTCATCAAAACCCTAACAATGTTAGGATATTCTGACACATAGGAAATAGTTAAGTATAACTTGGTCTAGCGTAGAGTTAGGTAAAGTCTGTTTCTTTACTATGTACATTTGTAACTTATAATCGAACGGTCATGATATGTAGTAATCCGACGGTTCACTCTCTCGTCGGTATTACCGACACTTGATCCGTGGCTTAACACCCGATTGGTCCATGATCTCTATTTAAAGAGCATGGAGGGTCATTTGTCTGGTAACAATTTATGAGAGAAGCTTATGTTTTTCTTTCTTTATATTAATAAATTGCCTGAAGTGGCCGCATTGGCTCAGGCCGTGGACTGTTTCCCTCTTTGAGGGTTTTAACCACGTCAAATACTGGTGTATTGGTCTGTGATCTATTTGTGAGCGGTGACCTTTGGTTTTTGATATAAGGAACTTACCCTGTAAATTCCTACATGGTATTAGAGCCATTTTGAGAGCCGCATCCGTTGTTGATCCAAATCTGAAGCCAATTTGACTACATGCGACTGTCGTCTTCCAGATCTACTATTTCTGAACTTTTTCGGGCTTGAAGAATTGCTCTGTTGTGTCCGGAGCGTCTGTTACAGTGAGGAACCCCTTTCGTTTCATGCGAAAAGGTTTCCGGTTACCCAAGTTATGACATTTTAGATCTGGAGGTATAAAGTATCTGTTTTGCAGTTATTTTATTAATCTTTTTGTTTATTTCGGTTCCCTCTGTTGATTTCGGTTTATATTTTTTTATTGCTGGATCTATACCCTCTTCTCTGTGTATGCTCTTTGTTCTGCGCTGTGTGCGATCTCTGCAAATCAAAAACAGAAAGACGAGATTTTTTTTGCTACGTATGCTCTTTCCTCGCGTTTTTGTGCGATCTTGGGAAATCATAAATAGTGAAAAAATTGATAGTTGCCGGTAAGACTAACCGAAAATCTAACATTTTGCCGTAAGGTTTGTTTTTTTTTTTGGCACAGATTTTGTTTTTTTTTTTTTTGTAGGAAAAAGCACGTACATCGAAGAGCAAAAAAAAACCTTTTCCTCCTTTCAAACAATTACAAAATCCTTTTACTAGCTCAGTTGGTGTAAAGTTAGTTTATGAGAATAGAGGTCTTTGGTTCAAGTCTCTTTCTCAAGCTTCTTTTTCTAAAAATCTTGCTGTTAAGGGGGGGGGGGGGAATTTTTTTTTAAGTAGAACTTCATCATCAAATTTCAACCGTTCTCGTAACTATTCAGCATCTACAACACTTTTGTTTTTCAGAAAGACATAACTTCTTCATCCAAAAGTCGTTTTTCGAGCCGTTTTTTTTTAATCAGCATAATTTTTCGAGATCTTTCCATTGGAGTAGTTAGTTTCAGCCTTTTTAGCTTCACCTTTTCTAAAAAAAAAATGGAAAGTGCATGCCCGGTTATTCTTAACAGCACCAATTATTTCCAATGGCTACCCCACATGGTAGATTTACTTAGAAGCAAAGGGCTTTATAGAAAAGCCACAGAACAAGAAACTAAACCTACCGATGGAGAAAAAGCCGCTAGATGGGAAAATAAACAAGATCAAGCACGAGGGTTGATAGGAATGTCTATTGCTCAAGATCTTCGATTTTATATCCTAGAAATTGACACCCCTGATGCAGCCCTAGAAAAGCTAAATACTGTTTTTGGCATTCAAAATGAAATCAAGGCCCACCAGCTTGAAAATGAGTTGCTTACTTTGGACCCCAATAATTTCTCCTCTATTGAATATTTTTTGTCCAAATTCAAGACCCTTAGACTTCTTTTAGAAGGTTGTAAGGTCAAAAAGGAAGATGGTAGCCTTATCTATTCCATTCTTGCTAAGCTTGGCCCTGCATACTCTGTATTTGTTACCACCTTCCATTCCACTAGAGAAGCCATCATTTCTCAAGGAACAACCTACAAGAACCCCTCTTTTGATGCCTTTTGCAATTCTTTGATAAGAGAACAAGAAAAACTCTTACACCTTGGTCTTATTAATATGGGAAACTCTTCTAAGAAAGCCTTAGCAGCCCTGCAGCTACCATATCAAAAGAATCCTAAGAAGCAGCGTCCTAAAAAGAATGGTCCTAAACCAAACAAGGGTCTTAAGCCATTTCAGTCGCAAACTGAAAGAGAAACTCAACAAAATGATAAGCCAAACAAAAGCAAAGGGAAGAAGACAGATAGACATTGCAAATTTTGTAATCGTGATGGCCATGTAGAGTCCAAATGTTTTAAGAAGATGGAAGCCTTAGAAGCAGCAATGAAGAAGCACAACATCAATTTGGAGAACTCTTTAACTTCATCTTCAGGAATGGCACTTTCTGCTTGTGGTTGTCAAGCATCAAGATCTGGTTATGCATTAAATGTATCTTCTTCTTATCATTCTCATGAGTGGCTCATTGATTCTAGAGCCTCTTACCACATGGCAAAAAATAAAGCCATGTTTTCTTCTTTAAATGATTGTAACACCAAAAATATTTATGTTGGTGATGATAGATCTCTTATTGTTGTAGGGTCTGGAACCATTCATCTAGATAATGGTCAATTTGATGGTGTATTATGTGTTCCTACCTTGTCCTGCAACCTTCTATCTGTTTATCAGATAACTCATTCAGGTGAAGGGAAAACAATAGAATTCTCACCTCATGAGGTTGTAATTAGGGACCTCAAAGATCCTAGACATATTTTAGCTACTGGTATTGCTGATGATTCCACAAGGTTGTATAAGTTTGACAACTTTGGGTCATCATGTCTTCCCTCCGTTTTTGTTGCTCATAATGATGAAGTGAGCAAACTTTGGCATGAGCGATTTGGTCACTTAAACTATCGCTCTCTTCAAACTCTATGTAAGGAAAATATGGTGACGAGTCTTCCTATGGTATCTTGCCGAGATGGTGTTTGCTCCGGATGTGTACTCGGAAAACATCATCGGGATAGTTTTGACAAACGTGCCTCTTGGCACGCTTTAGCCCCTTTGCAGCTTGTGCACAGTGATTTATGTGGTCCACTTCCTGTTGTTTCTTTCTCTGGTTGCAAGTACTTCTTAACTTTCATTGATGATTTTTCCAGACGCACTTGGGTATACTTCTTAAAACTCAAGAGTGAAGTTTTTAACATGTTCTTGGCCTTTAAGGCCTTTGTTGAGAAACAATCTGGACATCCAATTCTTAAGTTAATGCAATATTCCCAATTAGCAGTAGCTAATTGGT